>NRSZ01000475.1:14228-36403 GCA_002901185.1 Tolypocladium capitatum | reverse complement strand
CCCCCCCCCCCAGGGGATAAGTGCATAATGACAGGTGACGAGATGGGCATGATGGCACGCAATGACGAGCGTGTTCTGGAGATTGCAAGAAATAAGATGGTTGGTATTTCCTCGGGTCTGGGTCTGGATGAGCATTGGGTCGGTCCGCTGCCTGTGCTCGGGTCTTGTATAGTTATTGCTCGGATGGCATATTCGTGAAGGCTTTGTTTTTATCTTGTCTTGATGCTAGAGAGGCAACTGGATGCGCATCTCTAGACGTATCGCATCATGGCACATGCCTTGTTTCCAGTTTGCGGTACAATAAGGCATTACTTGACACGTCCGTCGACAGGCAATTCGATGTGAGCGACGTGCACGTGCGAGGTGCGTGTGCGTCCTAGAGGCAATTTCCTTGCGAGATGTAAGGGCTGAGACGGTGTCTCGGCGCCATGGTGAGAGACATTGGACGAGAAACGAGACAGGCGGGTGAGAAGTGGCACATGACACGAAGCAGGGAACCAAACCAATCCGGCCAGAGAGCAGAGGTCTCACGAACGCTTGTCACACGTGGCGATCAGAACCAGTACGCAGCATTTGGGTACGAGAGCGTTGTCAGAGAGAGCACAAAGTACCGACGGAGTACTGCCACACACGGCCAAGCAATGGGATATATGGCCGACCAGCCATTGCTTGTGCCTACCGTCTGGCATCGAGATTGATCAACCTGAACATGTCACCTCTAGCTCATATTGGCTGGTTGGTCGGCAGCTGAGGAGCCATGCGATGCCGCAGAGCTCGGGTCAGTCAACTCTTGTTGCCGAATGCCTCTGGTCAACGGTCCGCCATTCCGACTCGGGATCTGATACACAGCGTACAAGGCAACCGGAGCGGAGACGACATGTACAGATGAGCATCAAGTCTCCGAAAGAATTCGATCTGGCATGTCTCTAGACCAGGTAGCAGGGAGACGCCCATGGGCATCCTCGAGTGAGCAGCGACGGACGATCCACGTACATGACAAGAGGCGAACGGCCATGCACGCTGGCGCTGCCAACGCAGCACTGGCTGCAGTGCAATGGGGCAAGACGGTGCGACTGGCACATGGTACAACACGAAGGCCGTTGCTGGCGATGCCGCAAACCACGCCATGGTACGAAGTAGGTAGCCGAGGTAAGGCGAACAGCTCAACAACAAGCTGTAGCAGCTGAGAGGCGGCGCCGGGGACGGCATCAAGAACCATTGCCGTTTGGGTCGGCCGGTAGGAGCTGGATGACAGGGGCCTACTCGGATTTGGTTACGCAGCGTCCGGATCGGGACGTGGAAGCTGCAGCGCTTCAGGTCGTTATGGTGCTGCAGAGGCTGGCAGGCAAAGCTGGGACGAGCGGATGCCGAGGAGCCGGTGATTGGTGGACGACATCACGGCGCTCGTTTCAACGGGGTCTGTCGTCCAGCTGGACAAGGGACAGGCACGGCGGTGGTAGTTAGACGGTCGCTGCGGGACCGACCGTCTAACTACCTACGGCGTAGCCCGGAAGCTCATCAGGGTGGCGACTTGCAACAGCACAATGCCTTCAGAGATGCTGGTAGGGCAGAGCGGCGAACCAATCCAGGGGTTTATCGGCGATGAACGAAGCCGCCTGTCTCGGTGGCTGCGGACGAACCAGGAAGGCGAATGCCAGGCCTCCAGTCGGTGGTTGATGTAGTTGATGCATTTGATGTCGATGTTGTTGTTGTCATTGATGACGATGCAAATTCGAGGTGGTGCGCGTATGTGGGGCACGTTTCCATCGTGGCGGGCCCGCTCGATGCGTGGCGTTGCGGCGCAGAGACGGAAGAGATCAAAGTACGTAATGCCGGTAAGGATCAAATAGCGGTTAAGGCCCGGCCCATCTGCCAACCAGCCACCAATACGAATTGCCACAGTAGCCAATTACAGGCAAGCGGGCGAAACCGCAACTCTGTTCCCAGGAAGCAAGGCTTCAGTTCAGCTCCGGATTACTCGCAACGCAAAGCTTGGTGCGGATCGTCGTCACCAGGAGGTGAGCTGGCCGAGAGGCCCGGCTCCCTGCAAGCCAGGGATGCCCACAGCGGCGCCACGGCGCACGGTGCGGCCCAGCCCAACCGGGCGAGGCTGCAGATCGCAGGCGGTCTGGTTGCGTTGGGCCGCCCCTCGAGGCCCGGGGCTCGGCGCAGGACTCAAGAGCGCATGGGGGGGGTTGGTCTCAATTTCCTTTGCGGTTGACCCTTGGTCTGCCAGAAGGCATCGTGCAATGCAAGGAGCGCGCGTGTCAAATTGCCAGGGCGTTGCAGGTTGGGCTGCTGTGCCACCTGGGGCGCCGAGGTGGGGTGGAGACGGAGGCGGCGGCCCACGCAGATGGCCCGCCGCCGCGTGCATATCGATCGCATCTTGGCAACGACTCCAGATCTCATTTCGCCTGTGGCACCCCGGCAGCCAACGTGCGTTTTGTTGCGCTGGCCTTGTCTCGCCGCCCTGCCTGCACCCTGCCTGTGGCCCTCCTGGATCCGGCAGGGCGGCGGCCGCGGAGTCGTCGCCCACGGCACGCCGCAGGGCCCGCTCCGGGCAGTCGCCACACTGGCCGCTGCAGCTCAGCGTTGCGCCGTCGCGTCTGGCCTCGTCCACACGCTCCCTGCCACTGCCGAGACCCGCCGAGAGGAGAAGAGGGTGTGCGCGGGGACGGGTACCTGGCCGCGGGCAAGCTCGTGGTGCACTGGCTGGGTGGTGCAGCATGACGGTACATACATATGCTCGGTGGCACCAGCTGGCCACCGGATGATGCAGTTGCACCTCCGGCCGCACCTTCCTTGCTTTTCAAAATAAAGCTCCTCGCTCGTCCGCCTCCCCCCAAAATCCCATTTCTAGCCTCCTCTTCTCTTCCTCCTCCTCTTCTCCTCCTCTTCTCCTCCTCTTCTTCCTCCCACCTGCACACAAGCCTCACCCGTCAAGAAAAGCATCACCTTGTGCCCAGTGCAGCGCCCCATCGCCACTCGTCTTCACGGCCCTCACTGCCCGTCAACATCGACAGGTGAGTTTAACCGCCCTCGCGCTGCTTCGCTATTTCGCCCGCATCCCCAAACACATCCCCAGCAGCCTTGCTGTGCCTTCCCACGCCTATCGAGGACCGCGAGCGATATATGGCGATGTGACGCTTCAGTTCTTTGTTCTCGTCTGGCTCGGGGAATACAACGAGCGCCTGCCCGCCTGCCCGCCTGCCCGCCTGCCTGCTTGCTTGCTTGCTTGCTTGCTTGCTCGCTCGCCTGCCTTCATCTCGCCTCCTGCCTCATCATCACGTCACACCGCCCCTTGTTTGGCTTCACACAATCACAATTGTGTCATTTTGTCACCGTCACCGAACTCCGTCCCGAGGTTTCTCGTCGTTTACGTACTGGAATCACTGCAACATGCTGTGAATCACGCCACCTGCCGATGCCGTCCTACTTAACCCACATCTCTACCTCCTGCGTCCACATTCCTTGCCTCTCTTCTCTTGATCACGCTCGTTCTCCAGCCCTCGTTACTAAACCAGTCTCTAGTTTTTGAACCACGTTCAACTCAACTACCGTCAAGATGAAGTCCGCCATTCTCGCTCTCGTCACCCTGGCTGCGGTCGCCGCTGCCCAGGACCTGTCTGGTCTCGCCCCGTGCGCGGTAAGTTGCTCCCCGGCTCTCAATCTCATGCTCGCGCCCGGTCTGACTCTGGGGAACAGCAAACTTGCGCCAACAACATGAACAGCGCCGAGAAGGCCAAGGAGCTTGGCTGCGGCCATGGTGACCTCAAGTGCCTCTGCGCCAACAAGGACTTCACCTATGGTCTCCGCGACTGCGCCGCGGCCATCTGCAAGAACGCCAGTGACAAATCCAAGATTCTCGACTACGGCATGCAGCTCTGCGCCGGTGAGTCAATTCATCGATGTTGTTGATTGTCGATGTACCTAACAGTGCCTCACAGGTGCTGGCGTCGTCATCACCACGGGCGGCGGCAACGGAGGCAGCGGCAGCAGCACCGCTGGTGGCGGTGGCGGTTCCGTGACTGGCGGCAACGGTGGCTCCGGAGGCGGTAAGGTCTCCACCATCTTCAGCACTGTCACGTCCGACGGATCGGTCATCACCGCTCCTGTAGCTACCACGACCATCGGCGGCGGCGGCAGTGGCTCCGAGACCTCCGGCACTAGTGGCAACGGCAGCGGCGTCGTCGTCACTACCGAGACCTCCGGCGGTTCCCAGATTGTCCGAACTCTCACCACCATCCAGTCTGGCGGTGCTTCTGGCTCCGAGACTGGCACTGGCGCCAGTGCCTCGCCCACCGGCACCGGCTCCGAGACTGGCACCGGTGGCAGTGGCGGCGCTACTCAGATCAGCAGCACTGGTGGCAACGGCGGTGCTTCCCAGACTACTGGTGGCAGCGGCTCTAGAACTTCCTCCAGCTCTGGTTTCGCCGTAAGTACTTCCGCCGCCCATATAAGGCTACAAGCAAGCTAACATAATCGCCCAGGCTCCCCAGAAGACTGCTGCTCCGGTCGGCATCCTCGCCGCTGCCGGCCTCGCCGCCCTCCTCCTCTAAACAGAGAAAACAGGTCCCCCCTCTTTGATTCTTACATTGCACATGTTTGGTACATAATACCTGTCTATGCCCCTTCATTCTCGGACGCCATCCCGACGAGTCTCTCGGCGCAGAACCTTTGCCCGGACTGATCTTTACGATGTGGAGAGTTAGCGCAAGTGGGCTGGACATGAGACATGTCAGGTTTGGGGGGGTTAATGAGGTTTATCTCTCTCTTTCTAACGGCCATGATGAAATGCATGAGTGGATTTGGAATCTGGTTTGCAACGTGTTTTGACGAAGAATGGGTTGAAAATGGGCAAAGGAGTGGTGCTGCGGCAGGTCGCTGACTTCCGTCAGCGCCCATGCCGTCATCATTCGGGTGATTTCATGATACCCCGGCACTCTGGCCTGGTCTCGTGCGAGGACGGGGTTGGCTTTCTTGCTCTCTCTTAGGCACCAACTTAATCAATAATTTTTGGCAGATTCTTGAAGTGCAATACTGCGTCGTGCGATGAAGTGAATGGCTCAAGCCCTGCTGGGGGAGTGTCGCCAGGTCAGGTTGCTCAGGGGGCGTTGTGGCAATGGGACGTCTGCCGAAGTGCACGCCACGTCAGTTGTCCTCGCAGTCTAATGTACAATGTAACGCACAGTCTGGGCGGGCCATCAAGCGGCCCAGCCTCGCATACGAGACCTCGCTGGGCATGTCAAAAGTCAAAAAACTGCGTGAACCCCTCAACGCCGTTGTTTCCCGTTCACTCTCCGTACCCAAACCGCCGTCGAGCATTCTCGGGTCAGTGCGTCATGGACTTGCCAATCTCGCTCTTCCAGCCCTTTGCGCGCTCGAAGCCGTTGGAGTGGGTCTGGTAGTCCATGAGGGCCTGGTAGACGCCCTCCTTGGAGCTGAGGACAAAGGGCCCGTACTGGACGACTTCTTGGTCCAGCGGGGTGCCGGCGACGATGACTGGAGACGGCGTGTCAGCGTTTGTGCTCTAGCGAATGTCGGTTGGAGGAGGGAGGAGATTGGAGGCTTACCTAGCCGGGCGGGCTTGGAGGCGTCGGCGTCGGTCTCGGCGTGCACAACGTCGCCCCGCTGCTCGAAGACGACGTTGTGGTACTGCTCGACCTTTTTGCGGGCGTCGCCCTCGCCGTACCAGACGTCTCCCTCGAGGACGTAGGAGAAGGCGTTCCAACCCTGGGGCAGCGGCTGGGTGACCTTTGCGCCGGGGCGGAGCTCAATGTCGAGGAGCCAGACGGGCGTGTAGGCGAGGTCCTTGACCGAGTCGATGCCGTGGCTCTGGCCCGAGATGACCTTGATGGTGGCCTTGCCATCGTCGACTCGGACGGTGGGGATCTCGGCGGCGCGCAGGTCGCGGTAGCGCGGCTCGCAGGACTTGAGGTCCTCGGGCAGGTCGACCCAGAGCTGGAGGCCGACGTTTGCGCTGCCGTCGGGGTTCTGGCGGGGCATCTCGGCATGGACGATGCCGCGGCCGGCGGTCATGAACTGCAGGTCGCCGGCGCCGAGGGTGCCGCGGTTTCCGGAGAAGTCTTCGTGGTCGACGCCGCCCTGGAGGAGGTAGGTGATGGTCTCCTGGCCGCGGTGGGGGCTGGGGGTCGGCGTGTCAGCGTTGCGATGATGAGAGCCGAAGACGAGGCAAGACGGGTGGACTTACTGATCAGGGAAACCCGCACCGGGCCCGATGGAGAAATGATCGAGCAGGAGAAAGGGCGAAAGGTTCCGGAGGTGCGGCGTGCCGATGGCGCGGCGGACGCGAGCGCCCGCGCCCTCGGCCTGCTCGGCGGCGAGGAAGACCTTGCGGATGGCGCGCGGGACGGACATTTCTGCTGCCAAGAGACGGTGCCCTCGCGGTTCCTGCAGATTGTAGAGCGTCGGGGTTTCGACGTTGAGCGTCGGTTGAGGGCCGCTATTGCAGCCGCAGGAGCCTGCGCCGCAGCTCTGGCGAATCGCGTCGGCGACCGTGTTGGCGACGTCGAGCTTGTAGAGCACCGTCGAGGCCAAAGCTACCAGGATTGCGGCTGTGATGGTCCGAAGACGCTTCATGCAGGCGGCGGCAGGACGGCCGAGGAGCATATATAGACGCAGGGGAGACGGCGCGGGTGCATGCTGGGCGGTGCTGGAAGTCTGGGGAAGCGGCGCGGAGAGGGCGTTGATCAATGGTTTAGTGATGCTCAGGAGAGCCGATGTCACCTCGGCTTGCGTTGCAATTGATGCTGACATCAAACATGAAGCCCGTTGCGTCAGCAGTGACAAACGTCGGCGGAAGGGTGGGACCATGGGTACGTACCGACCAGGTCCACCGGGATCGACACCCCGTCCGTCTCGTCCCCGGTGGGAGACGGCCGGCAAGGTGTCATCCGTCGCAATCGGCAGCAGGGTCTGAGCAAAAAGGCGCCGTGTCTTGCGGAGACTCCTTGTCACATGATGATCACATGTCGGGGAATTCAACCACCAGCGCCCAGCGTCGCTTGCAACGTCGCGTCCGACGTCGCGTCCAACGTCGCGCAGTTCGGGCACGGGAGAGCGCATATCGTTGACAGCACGTGAATCTATTAGCAGCTCTTGTTTTGGTATTCTTCGCCTTTTCCCAGTCATCCAGGTCGTCGTCGTTTCCATCCAAAAAGGAGAGACCGGTGCCTCCTTTCCCCCCACCGAAAGCACACACACTCTCTCACAGGCATAACTCGGTCGAGCTGAAAGCAGGGCAAGTCGGGGAGCAGCCGCGTCACCCGATGCAAGCCCAACGTGGAGAGAGCGTACAGGAGCGTACAAGCATCAACCCGCCACCAGCAGCACCGCTGCCCATGCCCTCGACCCCGTCACTCGTCCCGGGGGCACGGCACCCCGGGCATCCCACGTGCGGGCAGAGGGAGTCCATGGCAGGTGTGCAATTTGAACGCCCAAAATCAAGTCCGGCACAGCAACAAAGAAGACGTCTGCCGAAGAGCGAAAGTGCGTCCGTCACATGTCGACCACCCCCAGGACTCCCAACAACCCCCGCAGTGCCGTCTAGACGTGTCTACTGCTGGATCTTGTCGTTGGCCAGCTTGGCGGCCTCGGCCTTCCTGGCCGAGAGGAGGCTGCCGAGCCAGCTCAGAGTCTCGTTGCTGACGACGAGGGCGGTGGAGACGGCGGCCTTGCCCTGGCCGACGAGGCCCTGCTGCTCCGTCTTCTTGACCTCGGCGGCGTAGACCTGGAAGACGTGGTCGTAGCCCTCGATGCCCTTGTTGTAGGGCAGCAGGATGAGGCTCCTGGTGTCCTGGTAGAGCTCGCCGGTGGGCTTCTTGACGACGGGGAAGCGCTCGTCGATGCGGTCGAGCGTCTTGTCGCCGATGGAGTCGGCGCGCTGGACGTAGGGGGAGAGGTAGGTGTAGGGCTTGGCGAACCAAGGGATGACGGGGCGGGCAAAGGTCTGGAAGGCAGAGTCGCCGAGCTTGATGGAGCGCTGGCCGTACTCGTTGGACGCGAAGGTGGTGATGCCGTCGCTGATGAGGGGGTAGTTGAGGAGGTGCTGCCGCGACGCATGGTTAGCGAGGGCCCGGCGGAGGGGGTCGAGGTGGCGCGTGGCGCAATGCCGCGCCCCTCAGCTCGTCGTCCGGCACGTACCTGGATGAAGGCGGAGTGCTGAGCAGGGCTCGAGACGTCGCCGTTGACCTGGGGGATGGCCATGGTGCAAGGCGAGGAGGGTTGCGTTGGGCAGGCGGCAGGAGAGGAGAGACGGGTGTCTTTGGCGTCGAGGATTGGGCGGCACGGGGGCTCGGCAGGAGTATTAGTTATACGGCGGTGTACTGTGCCGGGGGGTGATGACGGAGAGAAGAGGAAGAGGGAGAGGCGAAGAGACGACGAGGGCGGGCGGTCGAGGCTAAAAAGGAAGACTGCAGATCTGGGGGACGCCACGCAGGGAAGAGGCATGCGGATACCTTGGGATATATGGCCACCCCTGCGTCCGCACGGGTACAGCGGCGCTGGCCGGCTGCTGTATGCGGCAGCCGGCGGCGGCGGCCAGCGGCGGCGGCCAGCGGCGGCGAGCTGCTGCGGTGCCAGGCGTCGTGGGCCGGGCTGCGGCATGTGAAAGCGGCCGGCCGGACGGTTTGGCTCGTGGAATTGGGTGGAATTGGGACGGCACCCAGCCCAGACAACCCGGTATGGACGAGAGCTGCCGCTAGCGACACCCCGGTCCAAGCGCCATCGCCCGCTTGCGATCTGGTCGGCGCGCGCCCGCGGCGCAATTGGCTGCCGCCGTCCGCCACCGCGCATGGGATGCCGCCGACGGGCCCATGCCTGCGGCGCTGGCATGTGAAAGCCCAGGGCCGACGGGTGCAGCTACATGCCGCCGGCGCGTCGGCGCCAGGGAGGCCATGACGGAGCACGCGGCGGTCCATTCGTTACGCGGCGGTCCGGTACGCGGCGGCCGCGCACTCGCACGAGAGCGGTTGCCGGCGAGGCACGTCCTGCTTCTCGTCCTGCTTCACCCTGCTCTCGTTGCTCGCCCCTCCGGGCTGCCGCTGGCCGGCCGGATGAGCTCTCCGCGGCACCCGGATGGATGCACCGCACGCCCCCTGATCAGCCACGCGCCTTATCGCCAGATCGCGCCAGCGAGTCGCCGCGACGCCCATCGCCGTGATAACACACATGCCCCTCGGCATCTGTCGCCGTATCTGCGCCGTATCTGCGCCGTATCTGCGCCGTATCTCCGCTGTATCTGGTGCCATGCCGCGGCCGCGCGGACCCGGCAACGCGCCGAGCGGAGCAGCCGGCCAGAGGGACCGTCGTGCCGTCTGCAGCGTCTGCAGCGTCTGCAGCGTCGGCAACGTCAGAGCAGGCCTCACGTCGAGTGCTCGGGAGCGCATAAACCTCCCTGCTGCTGCCGCGGCTGACCATGGCACAAACTCTGCCTATCGGTCGTGGACGAGGGCGCTTCTCAAGGGCGCTTGGCTCGGGGAAACCCGCCTGGCGAGTGGGACGAGGGCGACGGGCAGAAGGGAATTTCCGTCGGCCGTACTTCGTCCTTCGTAGTACTAATACCTTATTTTTTTTGCGGCAGCGGCTGTCGGAGCATCCGTCGAACCTGTTCGCTTCTCACACCCCCTGTCGCGGCAGCCGTCCACTTTCACATGCCAGAGTGGACGGTGCCAAGCTCGATGACGCAAGGCGCACGACGCACGGAAGCTCGCCAGCGAACAAGGGAAAACATGCATGGACGAGTTCCTAAACTCCGGGTCGGTATCAGGCGGGGCTGAAACTGATGGTGGTGCCGCATCTAAACGAGAGGCGGTGACGAATACGATGCCGGATGGACGCGTGGCGACACGGCGGCGCTCTTGCGTGCGCCCTGAATCCCGATGGCACTTTGCCTCGACGCCGCCGTCCCTTGTCTTTGGCCTGCGGCCCGTGGGCAGCATTGGCTCGTGCCGTCGACACGTCGAAGCACATGCAGACGCGGGTCCGAGTCACCGCCCGTCGCCGGAGCCTCGTTTTAGTCCGCAAGCCCGAACGACGGCCCTGGACCTGCTTTCCGCCGGCTCATGGTCGATCGAATAGGGCTGGGGTGGTGGCGTGGGCGTCGAGAGGCGGGATGGTGTCCCCGTGAAGAGGGTGCTGTCGAACGAGTCTCCCAACGCACGTGCTGCCGCTTCTGGGTGCCCACCATGACCGTGGAGTAAGTTTATTCGATCCCATCCTTTGCCTTGGCCCCCTTTACGGCTCGATCCCCCGTCGGCGACCGTGCCTGGCCACGATGTGCTACGGTGCCGTGTGAGCGCTCGCCCCGATGCCCTCGGTCGCAACCACGGCGCGGCGATTTCGGCAGAGGAACCACGCATGTTTATCGGGGTAACGCGGATAACAGCAGCGGCGTAGGCCAGGGTTCGCCCAGCCGCCGTCCTGCGATGCCGCCCTGCGAAGCCAAGTCACTTCCTAGCCACGGGACACACGCTTGCGCAAGACACGCGCACGATGCCACGTAGAGGCCCGCCAGCTGGTATATCTGTTTCCTCTTCCCCCATGCTCGCCAATGTGGAATTCGATATTGGTCGTCTGCCCTGGGGATGCCGGCTGCAGCGGTGACCGTGCGCGTTGCGCAACGCGCGACGTTGCGGCGCGTCAACCACATGAGAGACGCATGGCTTGACGGGTTGACCGACCCGCAGGAGGCTAGCGATGGAGCGGCCCGCGCCGAGGAGACGAGGGGGGTTGTCTGGTGGTGGTTGAATGTCGTCACCCGAAGACGTTGGAGGGAGCTTCGAAGTTGGGTACCGCTTCGGTCTGATGCGAGTCGTGGGCGGCCATGGCGGAGTGGAGACCAATTGGGATTTTGTACCGCAACAACGGCTCACTTGCAAGTGGCCTCGTTGTCATTTTGAGTTTGGCCGTGATGCCCGCTGGCCAGCCTCACAGGCCACCAATCCACGGCCCCAACGCAGCAAAGGAGAAGGAGCAGTTCCTCGGAACTGCTCTACGATGACGCTTAGACTCGGCATGTGTTGTTTGCAACATGCTTTTTTCTTTGCCGTCGGCTACAGTTAGAACGGGGACTGCTCGCGACCGTTGACGACTTCACGTTCCCTGTCGACGACTCCCGCGCACGAGCGCGACCCGTCGCTACGTGAAAAATAAAGACGTCAGGAGGAACTTGGGGTACTTCTGAGCGGTCGCGTAATTGGTTCGGGTTTCCGAGTACAGGCTCGAAGTGTGCATGAGGCTTGACTGATCAAACAAATCAAATCCGTGCGTGTGAATGGCTGCGCCCTTGGCTAGGGTCACGTGCAGGCCTGTGGTGCATTTTGGCGGCCTCAATCTGATACATGGCGACAAGGCGGACGGACTGGGCTGCGGCCAGGGCCCTCCTTGTGATTACGAGGATTGGCGAGAAGCCAGCCAACGGGGCCAATTCGGCCCTGGACCTCAGCTGACCGACTGTTGAAGGCGATCGAGTTTATGCTGCATTATATTACTTGGGGGGGTTGCCGGGGGGAGTTATGATCGTCCTGGGTGCAGCAGATGGCCTGGTGGAAGGATGAGCCGGTATCCAGAATGCTTCTCCGCCTTGCTAGGTGGCGCGCGAAGTGTCAACCGCTACCCTGTATCGAGTTGTCGGCCGACAGGGTTAGGAACAACGAAACGCCTCTCGATAATCCTCTCTGTTCCGATAGACACGTCAATCTTGTACGAGTCTCGTCACACGCCGTCTTCCAGCTCGCCATGCAAATGCCCCGGGGCTCGAAGACTGGCGATGGTGCGATGGGCAACAGTGATGAGCAAGTACGACTCAACGTCATACAAACACTCCAATAGTGCGGCAGAAGGGCTGGCCGGAGACTCGAGGACTTCGCTCGACGTTCCGATTCGATTCCGATTCATGTGATACAGCCGGTCAACAAACGGCATTGGCGCCATTCCCATGCTTGCATCTCACCGCCGTGGCCCTGGTAGAGATGAAGCCGGATGGCGTCACGCGCATGGCCATGCATTACTCGTACATGGGCTTAATGCCGCAGAGGAGATATCCGCCTCAATTTCCACCGCGAGAGCTGGTGCTACGGGGGTTCGTCCCGAGGCTTGCGAGTGCTGTGCGGCATGCTCGGCACGTCGGGCAGAGTTGAGGGCTGCGGGGACGAGATGCTGGGCGACGCAGCCCCGACTTCAGCGGGCTGCTCGGCGGAGAGAGCGCTGTTGGTGGCTCGCTTGGTAGTATACGTATTATACGAGCACGGATACTTCGTACGATACGCAGGTTGACGATTCGAAACGCGCCGGCCCGCAACGCCAATCCGAAATTGGAGGGGCCTCTGCAGGAGAGCAGCGCTGCCGCTGCTGGCGGGAGCCGTGTTGGGGCGGAACCGGCGCGAGAACGCCAACGCGAGTTCGGATTAGCCCGGTCGTTTGGGAGTTAGTACGGGTAGTGCCCACTCTCGGCCACATGGGTGCTGTTCCCAGTTGATGCGTGACGATGACGATGCACGAGGGCCATGGGCCGGAGCGGGTGCTCAATGTCACGATGCCGTCGCCTCGCACCGGACACGGCCATGCCGGCCGTCATTGCCAACAGCAGCTGCACGTGGCGCCTGTGCCATCCGTCCCGTCGACGCGGGTGCGGAGCGACGTTAGCCGAAGATGCATGCACATGATGGTGCCTGGTAGCCTCGCATCTGCGGCCGCCTGCCGCCACGGCGCTGCAGACCACTGCCGGCGGCGAGCGCTCGGGTCGCGTCGCCCGCCTCCCCACCGCCGGACGCGCCCCTTGCGCCGCCGAGGCTTGCTTCTTCCTCGCTGGCCCGCGCTCGGGTCGCCAGCCGCCTCGTTGCCCTCTCTGCCATGCCAGCGCTCCGCTGCAGACCCCCGTGCCGCCGGCCGCAAAAAGGGTCAATCTCCCTCGCCGGGGCCTGGGCTGCGCTGCGGCGCCGTCGATTGGCCCGCGCCGGAGCACAATTTTAGCCCAGGGGTCCACCCACTAACGACAAGTGACCGCATGCGTGGAGGGATTTCTGAAACGGGTACCGGCGACATGGCGCCTGGCCGTGATCCGCGCGGCTGCCCACGTACCCCGTACGCGGGCCGTCGTCGTACCTGAGTTGGTTGCGGCGCCTGCCCCTGAGATGATGGGATCGCCCTGCTTCGTCCGCCTTCGTCCGCCTTCATCCGCCTTCAGCCGTCGCCGTGATCCATGCTCATGGCATGGGGCTCCATGGCTGGCTCCATGCCTCCCTGGCTCCCTGGCGCCCTGGCTCCCTGGCTCCCCGGCTCCCTGCGCACTGGCGCTCCGTCCCCGTCTGCAGCATCGCCCGCTCCCCGTCCAAGACCAGCAGACGACCCTGCCCCTTTCCCTCCTCCCGTGTCTCTCCTGTCCGTCCGTCCGTGTCTCCGTCACCAACCAACCATCCGAGTCCCCAAAGGCTTGCGCCCCCTCCTTTCACCCCTTCGTTCTCCTTGTCCTTGTTCTCCCTTCTGTTTCTTCTTCTTCTCCTCCTTCCCTCTGCCTCTGGGCTCTCGATTCTTTGCCTCGAATGGCTCGTTGAGCGCGCGTTCGCCCGCCCCTTTCCGAGCCACAGCTGCCATCCGCTGCGCCAGCTTCACTGCCCAACGTCTGCCTCGTCAAGATGCCTCCCTCTCTCAGCACCCACCCGTCCTTCACCCGCCCCAGGACCGGAGATCGTGATGGCCGGCCCAGCACGCACGACCAGGGCGCCAACGACACCATGCTCATCCCGAGCCGCACCTCGTCGCTGCACTCGCGCATCACCCAGCCCATCCCCTCGACCCTCAACGTCAAGCCTCAGCAGCGAACCCCCAAGACGCTCACGCATGCCTACATGGTCTGCGGCGTTGGCCGCGAGCCCTCGCAGTGGGTCAAGGCTCCGGCTCCCACCCAAGGCAAGATTGGCCACATGAAGGGCGCCGTCGGCCAGTTCTGGCTGCCCGAGATTCTGGGTAGCAGCCCTCGCCTGGAGCAGGACAATGAGATTGCCCGCGCCCTGCATGCCGCCACGAGGGTAAGTCCCTGCTCGATGCCTCTCAATCTCTTGACATGACCGACCAACCCACTCTCCAGGCCTGCTTCCCCCACGATGTCGAGATCTGCACGGGCCGCAGCCAGCCCCACTGCGTTCACCATGCCTTTGTGCTCCAGCAAGACTCGTCTCACACCCTCTACGGCATCTGCCTCCGTGTGTGGTCTCGCGCCGACGAGAAGCGGGCCGAGACCATCCGCGACCTGAGGAGGCGAACCGAGACCGACTTCTACGACAACCCCGACGAGACGTACTGGATCCCCTACTGCCTGTCGTTCCTGTCCCGGTATCCCCTCTACGACCTCTTGGGCGACTACCTGAGGGGCATGTGGATCCACTGGAACAAGGCCACCAACCTGTTCCACGCCGAGGAGGTCTCGCGGATCCTGAGCTTCCCGGCCCCGCGGCTCAACGACCTCGTTCGCATCGACATGAAGGACTACGCCCTCTGCTACCAGTTCCCGTCGTCCCCCACTGGCTTCCAGAACTTCGCCATGTGGCCGCTCTTCACCTGCTTGTCCATCCCCAACATCGTGGGCGTCGTCGAGGCCGCCATCTCGCCCACCCGCCGCATCATCTTCGTCAGCCACTACCCGGCCATGCTCACCATGGCCGCCGAGACTGTCCGATACTGCGTCCGCGTCTACGAATGGAGCGGCCTCTACGTGCCCGTGGTTCATGCACGTCATGCCCAGGAGCTCGTGCAGGAACCTGGCCCGTACATCCTGGGCGTCACCGCCGAGTGCCGCTCTCTGTTCACGGCACCCAACGACGCCCTGGTCATCGACCTGGACCGCAACTTCGTCCTGACCTCCAGCCCGCCGACCGCCCTGGCGCCGAGCCAGCGAAACAAGTTCGTCACGCGCCTCACCCAGGCCCTCAACGGAGACGTCACTCCGTCGGGCGTTCCCCAGCACCTGCGTTCTGCCTACGGCGGCGGCAAGTTGGTCCCGGCCGGCCAGATCATCGTCATGCGTGGCGAGGTGGAGTCGATCCAGGATCCCGAGTGGTGGAATCAGGATTCCGTCATGGCTGTCATGGACCATGTCTGCGAGAAGATGGGACGCAACACGGGCATCAAGGCTGTCTTTGGTGGCGTCGTCAAGAAGCCCCTGATGACCAAGGTGTCGATGCGACACCTCAACGAGATCGTCCGTGAGAGGAATCAGTATTCTCGCGATGCCCTCGAGGCCTGGCAGGACTTCATCAACCTCAAGGGCCGCATGGACACGGAGCTCAGCAAGGTCACCAAGCGAAACAACTACCTGGTCGAGGAGCTCGAGAGCTGGAAGCAGCAGTTCCTCAAGTTCCAGGCCTTCGCCGAGCAGCTCACCAAGGAGACGCAGGATCTCAAGGTCAAGATTGAGAACCACAAGAGGGAGAACCGCCGCCTCACCGGTCTTCTCGACCAGCAAAAGGACGACAACGCCCGCATGTCCGTCCGTCTCGCCGGCACCGAGAAGCAGCGCGATGACGCTCTCGAGGCCCTCGTCCTCCAGCAGGAGATTGCCGAGGAACTCGAGCGTGAGCGCAAGAGGAACAAGAAGGAGCTCGCCCAGCTCCACCACACCAACAGCACGATCCTGCGACAGCGCGACGAGGCTCGCCGTGTCGTGCTGCACCTGCGCAGCCTGATTGGCGGCCAGAGCCACCACATGGAGCACCTTATCCAGTCACTCACCAAGCCCGACGAGCTGTCCAACGAGGTCGAGCAGGGCTTTGGGAGCGACCAAGAGGCCGAAGAGGCAGCAGCAGCCGACGAGACCCGCACGCTGAGGCCGGCACGCAGCAGCAAGCGGCTCTCCTCGTCGAGCTTCATCGACGTTGCCGACCGCCACCTCAAGGACAAGACGGACGCCATTGCCCACATCGTCCGCAACATCGCCGACCAGTGCCAGGCCGCCGTCGAGGGCCTCCAGCTGGCCCAGGATGCCGAGCTGCGGTCTCTCCGACGCCAGAGCAACCTGTCTGCCGTCCAGAGCGAGGACGGCTTGGACGACGGGTCCGTTGCCACTTCCGAGGCTGGTGACGAGGGCCGCCTCCAGCCCTCGGGACGGGCTTCCAGCATCCCGCCCACTCCGGATCTGATCCCCAACCGCAGCAGCACTGCCTTGTCGTTTGTCTCGGCCACCACCACCCCCGAGCGCTCCAGCCAGCAGTACATGATGCGGGAGGACATCCCCACCAAGATTGTCGAGGACGAGGAGGAGGACTTTGAGGAGAGCCGAAGCGACAGCGGCGGTGCCGTCAACGAGAGGGGAGTCGTCGCCAAGCACACAGGCTCCCTCCTGCACCGCCCGTCGGGAGCGAGAATCAGCGCCCTCGGCGGCTCGCGGTAAGAGAAATATGACGGCGTACGAGGAGAAGATATCAGCCCCTTTTTATGACGCCGGGGCGCAACGAATTCAGCGACGGGCAGCACTGCCATCTTTCCCTTTGCAATGGCCACTGACATCCGCCTGTGTTTTGGATGCCGCTTTACTTCAGTTCATGCCTTTTATCCGGCTCTTGCGGTGGCTTGGATCTTTTGTCTTTTTTTTCTTCTTTTTTTTAAAAAAAAAACGCGGAGATTTTGTTGCACGTACTTCTGGCGTTGAATCTGTCGCTTTCTTCCACGCAATTGCCATGGTTCCTTGAGAAGGCGGCTCTATTGTTATGCCGCTGCAGGTGGCGGCAATTGGGACTCAGTGCAGCTGGGTCGGGATTTATGCTTGGAAGTCTGCTATACATGGAGTGAAGTGATACTCTTCAATTCACGACTTTCTTTCATGTGACGTCTAGTATTTGTTGTAATTGGACCGCGATGCTTGAGATGTGACGCCAAGCATGAATGACCGTGGTATACAGGAAACGACCAAAAGGCAATGCTAATGTGGAATCTCGAGGAGCGGCCGTCTTTCCGCAAACGCCACACAACAATGTCCATCAACTCGATGCCAAGCGTCCAAGAGCGAGCCCTCGTGCAGGTAGGTATCGAGCCGCGGAAGGGGAGGTGGCTGGTTGACAACAGGGTGCTTCGTAGGCTTCGCGCACTGCAGGGGCGGGGGTGTTTCTCATGAAGAGCGTTCCAGTTGATGAAGCTGAAGTCTGTTGAAAATATTCAAAAATCGCGTAAAAAGCCAGAGATTGAAATGCCTGCTTGCTGTCAAGTACGAGCCCGGGCCGTCGGTCTCTCGTCTTTGTCTTTGTCTTTGTCTTCGTCTCAGCTTGAGGCCTGCTGTTGAGACGCACTTGGCGCTGCCTTGGACGCAAACGCCCGCTGATCTCCTCGTGGATGGATGCCTTTAACCCCCCCCCCCTTGTATGAGTATTCTTCGATTGGTCGTGAGCAAAGCAAACATGGCCCAGGCCAAGGACGCTGATATGCAGATGTGGTTTTGCGTTGGCAGAGTGGTGCGGCCGGCCCAATGTTTGCATGGCTGCTGCTGCTGCTCCAGCCCCACCCAACCAACGGCCGCGAAAAAGTCAGTGACGTCGCCACGGAGCAGCTCATCTTCCGTTCATCAACTGCATCGTCGTCAACCACAAGAGCAGACGCAATGGCCGACCCCCTGCTCACCTCCCTCTGCTCCATCTGCCACGTCTCGGCACCCAGGTACAAATGCCCCCGCTGCGGCATCCAGACCTGCTCCGTCGCGTGCATCCGGAAGCACAAGGCCTGGTCCGAGTGCAGCGGCGTGCGCGATCCGACCACATACGTCCCCCGATCCCAGCTGTGCACCGTCTCCGGCATCAACCATGACTACAACTTCCTGCACAGCCTCGGCATGTCCGTCGAGCGGGCCGAAAGGGTGCTGGTCGGCGACAAGGGCCTCGTGCAGGACGAGGAGCTGCGGCCGCAGACGGTGCAGCAGGTCAAGTGGAAGACGGGCCGCGACGGAAGGAAGAGAAAGGTGATGGTGATGCGGGTGCTCAACGAATCCAAGGGGAGGAGGTTTGAGCGGTTTCTGGCGCAGCGACTGAGGCAGCTGAATGTGGAGGTTGTGTGTGCCCCGGTGGGCATGGCGAGGCAGAAGGAGAACGGCACGACCTTTAACCGCAGGTCGGGGAGCATCAATTGGCAGGTGGAGTGGCTGATATTCAACGACAAGAGCCCAGGCTCCGACTCCAATGACCAGACGCCCACGAGGGCGCTCTCCAAAACGCTCGAGGACGTGCCGCTATATCTGGCATACCGCCCCATACACCGCGAGAAGCTGCGGGCCGAGAGCGGGCAACAAAGGCAGCCCCAAAGAGGTGGACGGGCAGTGGAAAGCCAGCGCCGCCTCGGCTCGGCGTGGAACTTCGTCGCAGCCTCGACACAGGACCCTTCCACGGGCCATTGGATATCGTACACCGGCGCGGATGTCGGACAAGGGTGGCCCGACGAAATGGACGAGGCGCAGCGACGGGAGTTTCAATTCTTCCTCGGGGGGCCTCCGGTGGGATATAACGTTCCGACAAGCGTTACGGCTCTGGATTCCAGAGACTGTCTGAAGGACGTCCTCGCCAACACAAGAGTCCGGGAATTCCCCACGCTGTATGTGTTGAGGACTGGCGAGGCGCTACCGGCGGGATTCGCTCTCGCACCAAAGGACACGATTCCTCGGCCGCAAGGCGCCAAACGCAAGGGTGCTCCAGAGACTGGTGGCGAGAAAGGACAGCAGTCGGCGAAGCGGAGGAAGCAGGGCGGGCATGGCCTGGAAGAGGGAGAGGTCGGGAGCGAGGACGGTGAGGGGGATGGTGGGGGGGACAGGGATGATACTGATGAGGATGGCCCCAAGGGTGTCGTTGATGTCGAAGAGGGAGAGGAAGGAGAGGAAGTCGCTGAGGAGAGCTGGGCCGAGGAGGAAGACGAGGCCGACGCCGACGGCACCAGCAGATCTGGTACGGACACGGAGTCTTGTTGAGCATCGTGCCGGGGCTGCGTTGCCGGCGCGACCGTGCTTTCTACTGATACCCCCGTATGGACGCAATTCAGAGGCAAGCTTGTCGGAAACGTCTGGGCATTGCATCGTCCTCTATCAACGCAGCGGGCGTAATCAAATCTTGTCGGCGCCCAGTTGAAGCGTCGACCGGATGCGCTCCAGCAGCGAGGCTCAGGACGAGCTGGGCTTCGCTTCCCCACAGCGCGCCATCACCCTTGTTCCAGAACCAGCACCAGCACCAGCCAACCAGCCATCCCTTCCACCACTCCCGACCGCAACTGCGAGCGACGACGCCGCCGACGACGACGCCGCCGACGACGACAGCGACGCCGACGGATACACACGGCGCCCCGGCCACTGGCTGATTCGGGGCAAGAGCGGTTCCGTCGCGCCATGTCATAGCTGGCACCGCAGCACCCAGCCCGCCGCCGCCGCCGCCATGGACGACGCACCCGCGCCGAAGCTGTCGGAGCTGCTGCGGCACGCCGACGACCTCGACAAGATCCCGGCGCTCAAGCTCGAGTTCTCGCGCAAAAAGGGCGCCGTCGACGGCCAGCTGCGCAATGGCCTGCGCGAGCAGCTCGAGACGACGCAGTCGGGCATGACGGGCCTCAGCGACGGCCAGAAGACGGTCCAGACGATCAAGGACGAGATGATGAACATCGACCGCCTGTGCTCCGAGTCCCAGACCATGATCAAGGACTTCGCCAGCATCAACCTCGTCTCCCAGGCCCACCACAACTTCGTCGCCGTCGAGACGATGCGCAAGAACCTCGAGACCTTCAACGACCGGCTGACCGTCGTCGAGAACATGCTGCGCGACGACGACGACGACAAGGAGAACATGCCTAACCTGCTGCCCTGCCACTACGAGCTGACGCAGCTGCGCAACATCCGCGACGACGCCATGGAGCAGATACAGCGGGCCGAGGACCCGAGTCTCGAGTCGACCCTCGAGGACTACTTTGCGAAGCTGGACGACACCATCGACTGGTTCGACGAACACGTGGGCATCCTGGCCATGAACCTCATCAACCTCGTCGTCAACGACAACAACGGCCTGGTGGTTCGCTTCGCCGTCGTCATGGAGGCCGAGGAGAGGAGCGACCAGCGCGTCATTGCGCTGCAGGAGGCGCTCAAGGACCACGAGGAGATGGCGGCGCGGTTCCAGAGCATCACCGACGGCGCGAAAAAGGTGCGCGGATACAAGGACAAGTTCATGCAGGCCATCAAGCTCGGCGCCGAGCAGCAGTTTGAGCAGTCCCGGGAGGAGTTCCTCGACGACGCCACGCGCCTCGAGAAGATCATGAAGTGGTACTTCAACGACCTCAACGCCGTCAAGATCGGCATGACGCCGCTCATGCCCAAGCGGTGGAAGATTGGCAAGACGTACGCGGACATATACCACCAGCTGATGCACGACTTCCTGGTCGGCATGGTCGACGACCCGGAGACCAGCTCGGGGCACACCCTCGAGATCGTCAGCTTCCCCGACAAGTACTACAAGAAGATGGCCAAGATGGGCTTCCGCCAGGAGGACATGGCGCCTCACGTCATCGACAACCGCGAGGCCGAGCTGGTGCGCGACTTCCGCCAGCTCATCATCAAGTTCCTCGACGAGTGGATCGGCCGCATCTTCGACCAGGAGAAGAAGGACTTCGCCGAGCGCAACGTCGAGGGCTCCAACCTCGACCAGGACGAGTACGGCTACACCCGCACCAAGAACCTCGTCGCGCTGTGGCGCATGCTGCGCGAGCAGGTCGACGCGGGCGCAAACTCGCAGCGCGCCGACGTCGTCGAGGGCGTCATCGACGCCATGTTCCTGCGCCTGCGCAGCCGCCAGCAGGCGTGGCAGCGGATGCTCGAGGACGAGGCCCTGCGCTACGAGACGGGCAAGGTGACCGAGCTCGAGGGCTTCCAGGCGCTGCAGGACTGGCTCGTCGCCACGGCCAACGACCAGATCGCTTGCATCGACGACAACGACGACGAGGACCGCTTCGGCTACCTGACGAGCTTCCGCCAGAAGTTCGAGCCGCACGTCACACCTCAGTACCTCGAGCGCGCCGACCAGGAGGTTGCCGCCCTGCGCGACGGCTACGTCGACTTCAGCACCTGGTGCATCACCAAGTTCGCCCACCTCGTCTTCGCCGTCGACTTCCGGCCCGTCATGCCCGACTTCTTCACCCCGCGCTGGTACACCAACATGGCCATGAAGCAGATGGCCGTCACCGTCGAGGAGTACGTCAACGACTACCGCCAGGTCCTGCACCACTCCCTCGTCGACATCTTCACCGAGATCTTCGCCGACGAGCTCCTGGTCCACTACCTCTCCTCGGTGCGCAACAAGGGCGCCCGCTTCCGCCGCGTCGACCCGTTCCGCGACAAGCTCTTCAACGACATCGCCACCGCCTTTGAGTTCTTCAGCAACCTGCCCAACCCGGACGTCGGCAACTCCATCAAGCAGACCTGGCGCGTCACCGAGCCCTTCCTGCAGCTGCTCTCGGCCGACAAGGACGCCGTGGCCGACGAGTTCGCCGCCTTCAAGGCGGCGTACTGGGACCTGCAGATCAGCTGGGTCGAGGCGGTGCTCCGGTCGCGGGACGACTTTGAGCGGAGCATGCTGAACGCCGTCAAGGCGAGGGCGGCGCAGCTGGATGTTGTGCGGGGGCCGGAGACGATTATGGGCAAGGTCAAGTAGGGAGACTCCGAGGAGACGTTTGTGGGATCCAACGCAAGGCGGAGCAGGGCAGAGAGGGACGGTGTCTGATATTGTCAGATTGAGGCCGCCCAGTAAGGGCCACTGGCCCCGGCGGGTGACGGGATGAACACGATCAACGAAGACCACACTCAATCGCTCAATTGTAGTTGCCTCGTCGTTACTTCCACCGTGCTACAAGACCATCCAACTTTCTGACAATTACGAGTCTCATCCCACGATGCCTCTGTGACCCACCCTCTCCCATGTAAAGCCGAGTTGCAAGGGCACCAAGTGGACGGGACGGAATAAAACATGCACCACCGCGATCTCGTCAAAAACCGACTCGGCATACAGTGCTGGCCTCTGCGTTGATTACGAGGCTCCGTCTCTCTCCGTACATCCAACCAATCTGCCCTGCGGAGGACTGACGGAAGTATCGCTCAACAACAGCAAAGGACATGACGCGAAGCGTGTCCCAACACATCTTGCTTCAGTCTACGTCAACAG
>NRSZ01000475.1:0-14102 GCA_002901185.1 Tolypocladium capitatum | reverse complement strand
CCCCCCCTTCACCTTCCTTCAGACGAACGTCCCGACGAGCGGCCGCCGCGTGCCAAGAGGAGGGCACGTATGGACGAGGCGCCATTGCGAGCGCCAGTCCGGTGCTACGATTGGCTAGCTAAGTAGTTGGCGGCCTATGGAATCAGCAGTGTTAGCTCCTCGTGACATTCCCAGCAAAGGGATGGCGATGGAGCTCACCCTCTCCAAGTTGTAGTCATACTTCTCCAGCGCCGCCACGGCATCAGTCCGCGAGTAGCCCATGCCAGTCAAGTTCTTGAGGATGGGGTCGTCGTGCACTCCCTGTTCCGTGAGGGCACGGCCCGGTGGTGGCGGGCGCGAGTCCTTGTTTTCATGATGGTTGTTAGTCGTGCTCGAGTTGTTGAGTCCTGGCGGAGTGACAATGCTCGGCGAGTCGAGACCAGCAAAGATGGCGTCCCAGTCGTGGTTGTCGGCGGCCTTTGGCTGACCGCCTCCAGTCGCCACAGGAGCGCCGGTTGCGGAGTTGGACGACACAAAGTCGAAGCTGCTCTCGTTGCCGAAAGCCGTTGACTCGCTCTTGGTCTGGCTGGCGGGCGGGCTGCTGTCAAACACTGGGTTAAAATCATCTCGGGAGATGTTGGCAAAGTCATCGTCCGCGGAGCCCTCCTTGGCATCCTCTAGGCCCTCAAAGTCGTCGTCCAGGTCATCAAAAGCTCCCTTGGCCGCCGAGTTCGCTTGCCCGGAACTGGAAGCCGCCGGGGCCGGTGCGGCAGAGCCAAAGATGTCATCAGCGATCGTCGACGACTTTGGAGCCGCAACGCCGAGGTAGGTCATTATTGCAGGCGACGACGGTTGCTCCAGGCTGTAAGTGAGAAGTGTGTCAGCAAGCCATCTACTTCATGTGACCCATCATGGGCAGTCCAAGGGGCTTCCTTGCCTCTTGTTTGCTGGCCCAGGGGCTGTTATTAGCTCCTTGGCAATCACGGGGGAGGTTGCATCCGTAGGGCCTCCGGCCGGCTTTCTGGACTCTGCTGTCGCCCCAGGCCCGCTTGACTGCTTCACGCCGGCCTTGTTGGGCGGTGATGCGGGTGCGAAGTCATCATCAAACCCTCCACGGTCGCTGTCGGACTCGGAGTCATCATCACGCTCAAGTTCCGAGATGGGCGGGAACTCGGTGGCGAACGCGGATTGAGGCTTGGCGCCTTCGGGAGCGCTCGTGCTCTGACTCTTGTTGGAGGCAAACGCGGCAAACGCATTGTCGAAATCGGCCTTGGCCTTGGCTTGGTCGTTGCTCCCGAAAGGGCCCGATCCTCCCGCAGCACCAGACTCGCCCTGCGGGGTCTTCGACGCCGTCTCACCTACATTCGCCCCTTCTGCGTCACCAGGGACGAGAGTAGCGTTTGGGGTTTCGCTCCTCTCGTCGTCCTCGCTGGTAGGGGCACCCGCCCCTCCCGTAGCAGCGCCCCCCGTGACGGCTGTTTCACCGGGGAAAGGGTTGGAGATGGACCCTTCGGCGCGAGATGCAGGAGGTGACACCTGGCAAGACGACGACAGCGACTCGGCCTGGTCGGGGAATGGGAGGAAGCCGGAGCCGATCTGCCTGGACTCGGGCGGCGGCGGGGGCTCGGCGGTTAGCGTCCCCTGGCGGCCGATGTTTGGGGCCGACGAAGCAGTGTTGTATGACCCAGCGCTGGCGGCAGAGTTTCCCGTGTGTTGTTGCTTGAAAGCTGCGGGTGGTGGCGGAGTGCTGGTCGAGCCGGCTCGGAACGAGGGCCCAAAGACGTCGTCAAAAGACTTGTCCGGGACGGCTCTGGCCGGAGGAGACGCAAAGGCGCCCATTATATCCGTGCTCGCTGTGCGCTTGAAGAAGGGGTTATTACCGCTGGCGGTAGACAGGGCCGGGCTGGCGACCTGGGCGGACGTCGATACAGGCGAGCTGCTGTCAACTTGGCGAGATACATCTTCGCCCCCCCTCGCCAGGCCTTCGGCCTCGGTCTTGAGCTTGTCACGCTCGCCCTCGGTCGTAGCCAGCTGCTTCTTGTTGATGGCAGCGAGGCCCTTTTGCTGCCGGGCCTCGGATTTCAGCTTCTCGATTTGCGGCTTCAGTTGAGCAATCTCTCCGTTGACCACTCGAATGCGCTCTCTCAGGTTGCCATTCTCCTGTTGATCCGCTTGCAGCGAAGCCAGGACCTGCTGGTGCTGAGCTTGAACGTCTCTATACGTTCCGTCCAGAGTCATGCACTCGCTCTGCAGCTTCTGTGTTTCGCTGCGCGACTTCCTCAGCTGCTCCTCAAGTGCACGGGTGGTTTCTGCCTCCGTCTCGTAGAGCGTCCGCAGCTGTGCTAGCCTCTGCTCGAAGTTTTGCTTCTGTGAGTTGGTCTGGTTGAGCTCGTTCTGAGTCGTCGTCCGCTTGGTCTGGACGTCCTGCATCTGCTTCGACAGAGAGCCAATCTGGTTCGAAAGGTTGGCCAGCTCAGTCGTCTCTCCGGTGATGTTCCTGCTGGCCTCTGGATCATGGTCCTCGAGGAGATCCTCCGAGTGGGGCTGCTTCGAGGCAGTTCCAGCGGCGTCGCCGGACGGCTGTATCTTCAAGCCCCGGCCGAAAGAGGAGGACGGGACAAACGGCTTAAAGTTAGAGCCTGGAGCCGAGGCCTGGACCGGAGACGACGGCGAGAGAGCATACGAGCCTCCTGAGAAGGGATCATTGACATTGGACCCTCCAGTGGACATGGTTGTCTGTGTTGGAGCAGCAGCCGGGCTGGGCGTCGACGAGTCGAGACCAAACAAGTCTTCCAAGGCCGATTTTGGTTGCGGCGGAGGGGGCTGCGTCATGGGCGGGGGATCAAACGCCGAGCCCGAAGCCGCCGGGCGCACTTGGTTGCGCATGCCGGGCGGGATCAGGTTCGTGGGAAGCGTGCTGGGCAACGCCGTCGGGCGGCTCCGCTGTTGTCGAATCAGGAACATGGCAACGGCAAATCCCTCTGGCGTCAGGTGCCCCTGGCTGTTGAAGTCTGCGAGATCCCAGATCTGGGCCAAGGCATCTTCGGAGAGGTTAGACTGGCTGAAGAAGGGGACGGCTTCATCCCCTGTGATGTATCCCTTCTTGGACTTGTCCAGGGTGGCGTAGATCTGGTCGAACCGCTCCTTGTCGGCTGCGGTCACAGCCCAGTCGCCTCCGCCGGCAGCGCCCGTGGCTTGCGGACCCAGGGGCGGTCGCCCGAGAGAGATGCCGGTACGCGGCTGAGCCGACCCGCTCATCTGTCGAGGAATAGCGGACATGCCTGTGTTGCTTGGCGATTGGCGAGGTCCCGAGATGGACCCACGCTGCGTAACCGCCTCATAGAGGCCAGCCGGCAGGACGGTGGGCAGCGCCCGGAGAGCGCCGGTCTTCATGGAGGTGAGCAGATGCATGGCAATTACAAACTCTGGGAGCACCAAGGCACCCCGCTGCTCGGTGTCTGCCAGCGCCCATATCCTGCCCAGTGTTTCGTTGGGCAGGCCGGACTTGTCAAAGATCTGCCGGGCCTGCTCACCCGCGAGCATGTTTCCCTGAAGAGGCTGTCGCTCGAACAAGCCGGTGTACTGCGCCACCTTGTCCGGTGCCAATGGAGGGATGCGGAGGGCACCACCGGTAGCCTGCGGTTGAGTCGCTGCCGGGACCGGAGGGGCCGGCGATGCCGTCGAGGTAGCGAGCTGGATGCCATCGAACCGAGGCAGCGGGCCAGCTTGAAAGGCCAACTCGGCCCTGGGCTCCCGGCCAGCTTGAGCATGACCGATGAGACGCAGGACGATGCCGAAGCCCGCAGGGGTCAGAAACCCCCGGTTCTCCTTATCCGCGATCTGCCATATCTAGAGTGGACGGTGGTTAGTCGGATACGGCGGGACGGGGCCAGCGCGAACGGGGGCACCGACTTCTCCGAGGACACGGGAGTCGAGTCGTGTCTTGTCGAAAAACGAGAGGGCTGCGTCGCCGGTGACGACTCGGAGGTTTTCGGGGTCGGCCTGCTTGAAGAGGTCGCCGTAGACTCGCTTCTCGTCGGGCGTCAAGTTGAGGTTGGGCGCAGCTGCAGAGGTAGCGTGGTCAGCCAAGTCTGATGTCGTTGCAGGACACAATAGCGGGCGGGACGGAGATGGGATACCAGAATCAGCGCCAGCGTCCGCAGACATGATGTTGCATATGGGGGAAGCTCCCGTCCCTGGCAGGGCAAGGCACAAACGGTCGTGGGGTTGCGTGGGCTGGGCTGGGCTGGATGCGCTGGGATGGGCCGCAGCGAGTCGGTGGCGAGTGAGAGAAGCTCGGTCGTCGATGACGGAGCGCGGAATCAGGTTGTCTAGGCGTTGCAACGGCCGTCGAGAAGCGCCATGCAACAGTGGGAGCGCGACCTTGTGGCCGGGGTTGGTCCGGTGAGGTTATTCGCCGATGGGGGAACGGAGGAGGCTGAGCTGGCTGGGGGAGAGGCGCGTCGGGTCGGGTGGATGTGGATGATCGTCAAGCCTGGAGGCTGGTGGTGTTGGGCCGTCGGCTGCAGCGAGCTGTGATTCGGTGGCTGAAGTTGGGGTTGCCTGTGGCGCCGTCGGTCCCCAACTGTGGCCGTGCGTGGATTAGCTGTGGCTGAGGAGCCGACGACGGCGGAAGCTTGGACAAGAGTGACGCCATCGCCATCGCCATCGCCATCGACGGAGAGCAGAGAGCACCACGTTGGTCTGCGCGCTGGTCTGATTATTTGCCTGGGTTTTTCTCGTTTGACTCTGCCACAGGCTCTTGTCGCCACTGGCGGTAAGCCGCTCCGCACCGGGAACGAAACTCCAGTCAAGGCTGCTTCCAAACCCAGACGGCGCTGTCTCGTCGTTCCGTCGACACACGACAGACAGGCACCTTGCCTTCGGATAATCTCAAATACCACTTCGTAGCGACTCGGAACAGCGACGGCTCTGTCATCGGGTCGGGGGTCGCGAATATGTATGCCGGTCCCATGGGCCGTACTCGGGAGTGTGTAGGGTAGGTAACAATTCTAGGCAGCTCACTCTGATCTGCGAGCGTTGAGTCATCGCCACATCCAATTAAGGAATTAACTTCACATGGTGAAACGCCATCATTTCAAATCACTCTCATGCCCTTGACCAGAGTGCCTGGACCCGAGCAACGATTCCAGAGTTGCCGAGCCTCGGCTGGGACGAAATATGTGGATTACTCAGCCGGTAGAACTCGGATTCGTCTGTGCTGTGCAGCAAAGGCAGGCTTCAGACGAGTCTCGATGCAAGGCGTCGTCATCCATTCCACACGACCCCATATCTACCCACGAGCTCCCGTCGTCGTCGTCCCGGGACACCTCGCTCGTCCGCTCCATCCATGCAACCACTAGCCCTCGCATTCCGCGCCTCATCTCTGACATCTCGAGCTGCCCCGCTGCGAATAGCGTCACTGTCCCGCCATTTGTCCACGACGGCGCCGGCCATGGCTCCTATCACCAAGGAGACGGACTACCTCGTCCTCGGCGGCGGCAGTGGCGGCCTGGGCTCTGCCCGCATGGCCAGCTCCAAGTTTGGCGCCAAGGCCATGGTCGTCGAGGCCAAGCGCCTGGGAGGAACATGCGTCAATGTTGGGCATGGACAACCCCCTCCGGCCATTGCTTGCGATCGCCGCTAACAGGCCAACTTGCTCAGCTGCGTCCCCAAGAAGGTCACATACAACGCCGCAGCAATCGCCGAGACCCTGCACGACTCCAAGTCCTACGGCTTCTCCTTCCAGGAGACGGCGCCGTTCGACTGGACGACCTTCAAGACGAAGCGCGACGCCTATATCAAGCGCCTCAACGGCATCTACGAGCGCAACCTCGGCAACGACAAGGTCGAGTACCTCCACGGATGGGGTCGCCTGCTGTCCAGGAACCAGGCTGAGGTGACTCTGGACGATGGATCCAAGGTGGTCGTCAACGCCAAGAAGATCCTCATCGCCGTCGGCGGTCACCCCAACCCGCCCCCCAAGATCCCTGGCGCCGAGCTCGGCATCAACAGCGACGGCTTCTTCGACATCGAGAAGCAGCCCAAGAAGGTGGCCATTGTTGGCGCTGGTTACATTGCCGTCGAGTTCGCCGGCATGTTCAATACCCTCGGCACCGAGACTCACCTGTTCATCCGACACGACACCTTTCTGCGGAACTTTGACCCCATGATCCAGGAGTCTGTCACCAACGAGTACGAGCGCCTGGGCGTGAAGCTGCACAGGCGCTCCAACGCCACCAGGGTCGAGAAGGACGCCAATGGCAAGCTCACGGTCACGTACGAGGACGGCAGTGGCAACGAGAGCTCCGTGTCCGATGTCGACCACCTGATCTGGGCCATTGGCCGCACCCCCGAGACGCGCAACATCGGCTTGGAGGAGGCTGGCGTCAAGCTCAGCGAGAAGGGCTACGTCGTCGTGGATGACTACCAGAACAGCAGCGTCGACAACATCTACGCCCTCGGTGACGTGACGGGCCAAGTGGAGCTGACGCCCGTCGCCATCGCCGCGGGTCGCAAGCTGGCCCACCGGCTGTTCGGACCTTCGCAGTTCTCGACGGCGAGGCTCGACTACTCCAACATTCCCTCGGTCGTCTTCGCCCATCCCGAGGTCGGCAGCATCGGCCTGACGGAGCCCCAGGCCGTGGAGAAGTACGGCAAGGACAACATCAAGATCTACAAGACGGGCTTCACCGCCATGTACTACGCCATGATGGACCCCGAGCAGAAGGGCCCCACAAACTACAAGCTCATCGTAACCGGCCCGGAGGAGAAGGTGATCGGCCTGCACATCATGGGCCAGGGCAGCGGCGAGATGCTGCAGGGCTTCGGCGTCGCCATCAAGATGGGCGCCACCAAGGCAGACTTTGACAGCTGCGTCGCCATCCACCCGACGAGTGCCGAGGAGCTGGTTACGTTGAAATAGACGACGTGCTTAGACGTGCTAAAGGTTGGCCCGAGATGTTTACCGCGCGCATGCGTGACATGGGTGATGAGTCTGTTGACTTCTGTGCGGCGGCTACTCGGCACCGATGTCCCTTTTCCTTGGTCGTGAAGCCCCTTTTGACTCGGGCAGAAGGTGGCCTGGTTTCTCGAGCTTCACCCCGACGTTTGCTCCCAACACGATTGTAGATGGCGGTCATGGCGGCCATGGCGGCCATGGCGGCCGAGGACGGGGATACAGCCGTCGTGCCACAGTGGCGAGTACGAAGCAGCCAAGATGGCGAATCTATCTCCCCGTGCATGCAAGGCATCCTGCCGTCGCCGCACGCCGTGTGCGAGCGGCGAGGGAGGGCCTCGGATGCCGTGGCAGCAACGGCTCAGTCTGCCACGACCGGGCCGTCCAGCGTCGTCTTCCTGGCAGCAAAAGGGCGTCGTCGCACGGCATGGACGGAAGAGGGCGGCGGCCGTTGCGCCGCTCGTCGTTTTGGTATCCCTGTCGGCATAATCGCCGTATGCACGAAGTATGGAGCACGGAGTACTCGTACGTACTCGTACGTGCCACGACATGCTAATATCATGCGCGAGCACCAATACAGAATGCAATCTGAAACACGGCAGTTCCTCCCCGTGTCCACGTCGAGGGCAATCAAACAACTTGCGCATCCCCACGGCCTTCATTTGGCAGCACGGATGTGTTGCTGCTCCGGCGACACTGCAGGCCCAGACGTTTCTGCTTCGGGTGCGCTGCAGAGCATGACACGGCAAGGCCCCCTGCTGGGGTTGCAGCGAGCGGCAAATACGACAATCTCGTGCCCGCGGATGGCATCCGCTCTGGCAGAGGCTCCATGGCGGCGCCTGGCAAGGGCCGCAGGGCGGCCTCGGATACGCACAGCGTGGGAGGCCTATCCCGTTCGGGAGACTCACGGGCTGTGCGTCGTTGCCGAGGACAAAGGACCATGTCTTGCAGAGCGCTCTGCATGGTCCACGCGCCGAGGAGGCGAGCCCCAACCAGGCCACGTTGAAGCAGCACGAGGACAGAAGCGGGCGCGGAGGACAGAAGCGGGCGCGGAGGACGCCGTGGCAGCAAGCTGACGCCGACGCCTGCGCCTCGGGATGAGAAAACTCTTCCTTGGCGCGGAGCGAGTCCATCGGCGGTGGCGGCGGCGACGTGTGCCACCGACGGCGACGCCACCTCCGCAAGGCTGCCTGTCAACGCGGAGGTGGAGGGTATCACAGGGTGGCCGCAGTTGGAGAGTCGGGGTCAGAAGGTGGGATTACGGCAACCACTTGGATGGGAGAGACGTCTTACCCCAGACGCAGGTCACCCGCCCCAGCGCCCCAGCCCAGCAGATGCACGGGAGACCTTCTCGTCACAGGCGGACGGACATGGCCGTCGCCCAGCCCCTTGGTAGGAGCATGTTGGTGGCGTTCTGCACCTGTTGGTTATGCCGTCTGCCACAAGAAGACTCAATCGTCCCGACAATGCGGCCCGGCCGGGGCACCAGAGCGGCCGCATCATGTGCTCGACCGCCAGCTGTTTACTACGTCGGGTTGACGGGCCCCGAGTCGGTGCAGACGGTCGGAGTTGCGGAAGAGACACGGAGAGGGAGCGCTGCCGAAGACGTCTCGGAAACAAGAGCAACGGCGCGACAGCGACAGGTCAGACTCCAGGCGTAGCCAAAACACTGGGTCCTCGCCCCGTGCGTCCGGATGGACGGACGAGCACGAGCGTGTACGAGTACGAGTAAGATGTAAGAGCAACCCCAGGACAAAGGCTACAGAGACGTGTGGAACGGCGGCCACGGAATGCGGGAAACGTCCATCAAGCATCGGCATCACGGTGCCCGTGGCGCCGGCCGCGCGTTTGAAACGGGGAGCAAACTCCTCCATTCATGCAGCCGGCTGCATCCGGGCATGGCCAACGTGCGGGCCAGAGATGGCTTGGCCCCGGAGGGCGTGCCCCGGGGCGGCCTCGGGAGGGCTGGCGCTCTGTCCACGCGCCGCTGACCTGTTGACCTGTTGACCTGTTGACCTGAGGGCGGCAGAAGCCAGGATACGCGCAACTCGAAGATGACGGGTCCCGACGGCTCGCCGCCGAGTTGACAGGTCCGAGGCACGGACTGGGCCATGCAAGGAGCGTCCGTTCCGCGGCTCTGCAGAATGTCGTGCCGGGCCAACACGCACGCAGCGCAATGGGGATGCGAGTGCTTGCGCGGCCACCTGGCCGAAGCGCAGCAAATGCCGCGAGCGAGCGAACGCCCAGGAACTCACGAGGAGTTCGTTCCTCGTGCGACACGACGGGCGTATTGATGTATTCGGAGGGGAGGCATTCGCGAGGCAAGAAGCGGCGGCCGAAGGGTGACCTCGACGGCGTCTGCCGGCGGGACGGACGACGACGGTACCGGTACGAGCAAGTCCAGAGGCGACGGGAGGCACGGCTCGAGCCTCGAGGGAGTGTGGAGCGAGCCTCCATCGTGGGACGCCTTACTCGTACTCGTATCCGCGCCATAGGACGGAGGCGGCACGAAGCTGAAGCGAACACCATCGACAAGTCTGCGCCGTGCGCGCGTAGGTACCGGAGCTGCAAGCGTGATGCGACGTGACCTGTACGAAAGCACGAGTACGGGGTAACATGTCCGATTCCCGAGATGAGGCGACACGCCGGGCAGGGTCCGACGGATGGCGCGACGGCGCGCTCAGCCCAGGGTCCTCAGCCCAAGCAGGGCCATCACCGGCGCCGTCATTCATCATCGGCATCAACGACGGCTGACCCAGGCGGGCGGCCGGGGTGCCAAGATCTCGCCGGCTAGTGCGAAGTGGTGGCCAGGGGGGTTGGCGCGCATCAACGGCCACGGCGGCGATGACGCCTCCAGACGCACGGCGCGCCCCGTTGCCCGTGGCCGTTTTGCCGTCATCCAATATTGACGGGCAGCGTCAGACTTGGCAAAGTGCGGGGGAAGACGCCGCGAGATTGTGACGAGTCACATCCGACGCAGCAGGCTGAAGAGGCCGCACGCGGCATGGGCTCTGTCTGGCCGAGGTCTTTCGGCACGAGCCGCCGGCGGGCGGCGGGCGGTGGGCGCGGCGGTGGGCGCGGCGGTCGCGACGGGCGCTCGTGCTGGCGGCGGTCGCACGACGAGATTGCGCAACCGAGTCGTTGATGAGGGCGTACGAGCACGTACTCGGTGCGTGCGGCGAGTAAGACAGGCACGCCGTGCCAAGACGCTGCTCGACGCCTCGCGCGCAGGGGCCTGCTGGTGGCTGTGGTGGTGTTTTGGCCATTACCCGCCTTTATCCAAGCAGCGGGGACCGGGGCCATGATTTGTCATGGCCTGGGTGCGGAGATGATGGACATCTAGATGACGCAGACCGCGGCCGCCGACGCCCTGCGATGCCGGGCGGCTGCTTCGCACCGAGCGTGCGCGGAGCGCTACGAGGAGCCGGCGACGACGAAGCTCGAGGCCGGGCCGCGGCCAGGGACCAATTGGGGCCGCCGGGCGCTGGGCCTCGCGCTGGGCCTCGCCGACGACGCCATCATGCAAGGCACTGGTTGCTCACAGCAGCCAGTGGTTCGCCAGGAGAGGCAGCGGCGCGTGGCGCCTCGGGCTTTGGCGCCTCGGGCTTTGGCGCCTTGCCAGGCTAGCAGACGAGGCGCCTGCTCCCACAGCCAGGGCCCTGGATGATGCATCCCATGTCCAGGCGTCAGCCTCGCCAGCCCTGCCGCCAGCGGCCGCCGCCAGGAGGCCTGCTGCTGCCGCCGGGGGGGAAAATTGGCAAAGAGGACGAGTGGCGCACGAGCGTCTCACGCCGCGCCTCATCCCACGACGACGTGAGACACCGCACTCACGTTGCATCGCTGCCGCTGCAAAGCTCGGAGGCGCCATTTCCCGTTTTGGCACCGGAGAGGCGCCGACGATGGGGCCGAATCTACGGAGTACTCCGTATGTCGATCCGCCTTCACCTCGCTGCTGCTGCGCATCCTCGTGCGTGCTCGCGCTGCCGGCAATGCCATGGATCACCGCCGCCGCCCCCTGACGTTGCGTCGCTCGGCATGGGTGAACGGGCTCTGCCAACTGCCTCCCAGGCCCCCCGTTCGGACGCTCGGTCCAGGCCAAACCGGCCGTGGCTGAGACTCGGTTGACGGCCATGCGGCGTCGGCCGATCGAGGTGCCGTGCGCGCATCTCTCTTTGGCAATCGTCAATCGGGGATTTAATTTCCGCTTTCGACGACGTCCCATCCTGTGCTTCGTACCACGTACTCGTACTCGTAGCACCTGCGTCGGCGGCGTCTGGAGTAATATGGAGCCGCTATTGCATATTTCCTCGTTACGGCGGAGTACTCCGTAATACTCGCACGCGAAATTGGGACGGTCCTGACGGCCCAGACGCCGACGCGCCCGACGACGTTTGCATGGCCATCCATTGTGCCTTGCACAAGCAAGCGTCTACGTCGGCGTGCGCTGGCCAGGGCAGCGCCCCCGGCACGGCACATGCTCGCGCCGAGCTGTGCCGTCGCCAGAGGCCGTCCGGACCTGCATCCACCCTTTGTGTCGAAATGGGGAGTTCGCCAAAGGTGACACGCACTCGCCGGGCCAGTATTGCCTCAGGCCGAGAGGGCCCAAGTTTTGCCTTTTCTTGGCTTCCGCGTAACGAGGTGGAGCGGGAGTCCCAAGGCTGAGCGGGTGAGCGGGAGACCCATCTGCTGCCGTCAGTAGTCTCGCCCCACCACCCAACGCTGAGGTGGGCTCACCGGAACGGCGAACAGCCATCATCGAGCAAGCAGACAAGCAGACGCCGAGCCACGGGTTCCCCGGCGGGCTCGCCGTCCATTTTCCCGGTCCGTGGATACGCGCAGGCCATCGTCCACGGCGTCGGGAGCGGGAGGCGTCGCGTCTCTCACGGCTGGCCGCGTGCACGGACGGAAAAGTCTGCTCATCTCATCGCCGCGACATCACCACCAACGCCGCCGCATCACCACCGACGCCGCTGATGGCCGTGTGCGCCTCTCGTTTTGGAACATCTTCGCCCGAGACGTGAGGGACGCACCGGGGCCAAGGTCCCGGTGCGTCCCGGACATGGCCGCCGTCGAGGCGACTCGTCACCTCTCCTGCGGCGCAGGCTAGGGGAACGCCCGGTGCCACTCGTCAACACGAGACGGAGAGTCTCTGAAACCTCACGATGGTTGGGTTGCAGCGACGAAATGGTGGTGCCGCTTTTACCGTCTTCAGGTGCTTCATTTCCAGGATCGGCGGCAGCCGCGCCGGGCCCGGTATTCGCCCGCTGCTCAATTTGGACCGGCGTCCTGTTTGATGATATCACAGCGCTTGCGTCCGGATGCCACGAGTGCTCGTGCTCGTACGAGCATCAGGTAATAGTTGACATGTCGCCCTGCGGGCCCCCTGCCGGCGCCGATGCGCGAATGCCCGACCAGGGCCTGCTTCGCTTCCAGCAGAGGGCTTGCAGGCCGGCCTCCTTCCAAGTTCGAACCACCTTCAGCCGCCGGTGGCAGCCATGCTAAGGCTGACGAGTAGGATGCCGCGGTCGTCGCTTGCGTAGCTCTGACGTCGCATGCGCTACTCCGTACTGGGCCATGGGCTTCCGTCATTGGCCCCGACCGTGGCAATCCCGTGACACTAGGCCGTTGTCCGGGGTGGTGTCTTCGTTCGGGCATTTTCATGATACCCGCGGCAGCCAGCCCAGGGCCCTTCCCCTCCTTGACGACACCATCTGCCACGGGTGACGACTCCCAGCCTGTCTGACGCGGCTGCTGATTGGCTCCGGGTTCCAACATGGCAATCTCGAAGCCCTCCGCTTGGACGAGCGGAGTGCCGGTCTCCGACGAACATGACATTCGGGCCTGCCTGCGCTTGGTGCCCTGCGTGATGGCTGATCGTCGTCTTGCCTCGGGCGCATCGGACTGGACCATGACGTCGGCTCTTCCAGTCGACGACACCACGAGAGTAGACCAGCCGAGTCCTGCATCGCGTGTGTCGCTCCGCCGGACCGCGGCCCCTCATGGTGTATCTGCAGCCGTGCAGCGGGAGCCGACGTGAAACCATCTGGCCAGAAAATGGACAAAGCCCGACAAAACCCGCCAGCCAACGGGTAAATTAGGATTGCGTGCCTGTGCCGAGCCCTTGGTGCCGGCTGCTCTGGTGGCTTATCCCACATCTCGTGCAGCTGCAGCCAGTCGCAAATGGGCATGTGGCATGGCAGCGTCCCCGGCGCGACCGCCGCGGCTGACGGATGCAGCTCTGGAATAGGCCACGCTGACGGGCGACCGGACAGATCAGACGCTTCCAGCTCGCTGGCGCCCATCGTCGTCGCACGAAACGCGCAATCCTCGCCAACAAGGAAGCGTGGGGCATGGTTGAGGTTGAGAGTGAGGACGACAATGTCTTGGCACAAATGGTCAGGTGGCGACGACGGAGCCCAAGTCGCATGCGGAGAGGCGGGCGACGATGCATGATTTGCTGCTGGTCTCGGGGTCCATCCATCCACAACTTCATAACGGGCCTAGCCGACTTGGCAGCAGCCACACTGCTACGGGTACGTACTCCGTAGTGGCCTGCGCTAATACCACTCAAGCGGCAAAGGCCGCGAAGCGCTATCGCCAGCAGAGACTGGGGACCCGGATCTGGGGAAGCTGTCCGTTTCCTCAGATCAGAGGGCATCGTCGACGACCAGAGGCGTGGCCGTCTCGTCGGCTCGCGTCGCCGTCGGGTGGCAGCGCCCTTTTGGGATTCCGAATTCCAGAACAAGCGTGGCTCTCCACGGCCTCTGGCCGAGCCTGTCTCAATGCGCGTCCCGCTCAGGCTGGGCAGGCGTCCCCAAATAGCCACGGACGTTCCTGTATCACTTGCTAGTCTCACCTCACGATGGTGGCTACGAGTCGAGAGTGAGCCCTCCAGCCTCCAGCCATGCAGCAGATCATCCGCGGGGCAAACCCGATAGGATTGACCGCCTCTCATTGGATCGATGGGTGAATGGAAGATTGAATGAATGGGAGGAACCGCCGAGGCCAATAGCCGCTGCGTATCCTGCATACGGCTGCTGCAGGTCGAGTGTAGCACTGTGTCAAAGGCAGGTTGGAGGACGGCGCCTCTCCTCTCGGAACTCATCTCCAGCTCCACAAGCAGCCACCAGCCTGCGGTTCCTGATCGGGGCGAGGGGGGCAGGCG
>NRSZ01000474.1:0-31742 GCA_002901185.1 Tolypocladium capitatum | reverse complement strand
CCAAACGGGGAACCCCGCCTCCAGGAAAAAGTCAGTCTCGGTCAAATCGAAAAGCAACTCACGACTAGAGATGGTCCTAGTACACTACGCCTACTCGAACCTACATATACCGGTCGCATTCCCCCGTGAACTATCTTACCGCAGTTACAGCCTGCTACGCCTGCTGCTCAATTGATTGATCTGTCCTAGTGTGCTGCGCCTACTCGAACCTGCGTGCACCGGTCGCATTCCCTCGTGAACTATCCTATAGCAGTTGTAGCCCGCCGCGTCCGCCGCTAGCTTGCTCCTCCTCATAGACTCACCGACACCATCGGTAGTTCGCTCACTCTACCCGCCGCTCGAGGGCCACTTTCTATCTTTCGCAGCGCTGTTTTATATACGAAATCAAAAAAAGCGACTCACCGCCACCAAACGCGAAGCCCTACCTCTAGGGTTATCACCTTTAACTTCCAAACTCCCTTATGCCTCTAGGGTAACCTAGAAATAACGCTCTTGACCACGCCCTATACACTGCGCTCAATAAGCGCAACATATACTTTCGCGGAGTAATGCACCTTTCGTCAATGCGACCGGATGAAGCAGCCACCAATACACGATTTTACAATAGCACTCTACGATCTGGTATTGCTATCTTGGATCTAGAGACGAGGCTGCTGAACCACCATATCGGTACTAGACGCCATCATCTGAACCCTAGACAAGGACCATCCAAGAAGGGTTATTCATGAGAACTTGTGTAACCGTATACCCTAATGTCGGATCTAGCAGCACCAACACGGGAGGCTCAACGGCTCCCCGCGTCGGACGAGATGAACGAGCCCTTCTGTCCCGGACGGAAGGGAGGGGTCTCGCGAAGATGAGACATTACCCTTAGCATCGTATCGAGTCAACCCGGTATCTCGCGTAGGAGGCATTCATATTTAGTTGGTCTAGGGCAGAAAATGGCAGCACGGCTCTTTGTCTTACCTGAGTTCCGGTTCAGGAGCAAAAGTTTGTAGATAGTGAGTTTTTCGAGTAGACAACGACCTTACTGTCTCGGAAGGAGGCTCATGGATTCGCAAGGGATACTAGCGACGAACACCGATCCTCCATCGTACGTTTCTAGCTCCGTTATCGTGCCGGTCGGCCACGCTGTCATAGTTTGATTGCTAGAATCCCAGATATAGTTACCGCTGGCGGCTGTGGCATATTCAGAACCCGAGACCCTGACGTCAAAGACACATATGCAAATGCTCTTCTACTTCCAAGCCTGAGGCAGCGCGCAATGAGATGTCGAGAACCCGCCATTAGCCCTGGCGAGGTAGACTCGAACTGGTCGCACGGAGCTCAGGTCGTGATACCATGACACAGAGCCTTGGCCTGCACATAACCGCATACGGCACGCGAAGCGTGAGCCGTATCTCCCAGGCCACGATCACGGCTCGGCGTTGAAGCTCCACACAAATCTCGAGTCTCCTCGCGAGATCTCCCCAGCGACATCCTAGAGACCTACTCAGGGGGAACGTTGAGAGTCAGCTCTAGGAACTCTTGGTGACACGGGCGGCGGCAGAGCCGAGATTCAAAAGCGAATAGTGGCTGGTGCGGTGGGCCAGACACCTCCATGCGAAGCCTTTTGAAGGGATTGACCAAAGACAGAAAGAGGTCCTCTTCCCACGTACACGCACGCACGCACACGCCATTCCCCCGTCCCGCGGACCGGGAATCCCATGTGTCGCAAGGTGGCCCTGCTTCCAGGACGCAGCGATCACATACCGACCCATTGGGCCGGGACGAGCCTCGAGGAGCAGCAGAAATCTTCGGACCGTGGTGCTGTCTCAGGGTCGCGGACAGTCGGTGCCGTTCGGAAGACGGCGCACCCGTCGCGGCGGTAGCTCGAGCAGCCGAGACGCTGGTTACGCGAGCATTTGCAGGATCGGGTGTCTGATATCCATGCCGTTCAGGGAAAGCCAGGCCGTCAACCTGTCTCATCCCGCTCCGGCTGCGGCCGCGGACTTGGGCCCAACGGCCAATGGGCAGCGTCGCCGCTCTGTCTCAAGGGCCGCCGCCCGGGGAGGGGGGGGGGCGAGAGAAGGATACGCGGCCCGTTGCATTTCGCCTCCTTCCCGGGGGCAGTGGGTTTGTTGTCTCTCGCGCTTCGGAGGACCGTCTTCTTAAACCAACTCCATGTCTCTTCTCCATCTGCCCTTACCCCCGAAGGAATGGGCATGATCATGGCCGATAATGTCATTAGGAAGGCTTGTGATCGCTGTCACTCCCAGAAGTTGAGCTGCAAGCGTGTCGGCGACGAGGCCTGCGAGCGCTGTGTCAGACTGCACGCCGAGTGTAAGTCGAGTCCGTCTCTGCGGTATAAGAAGCAGCAGCAGCAGCAGCAGCAGCAGCAAAAACAACATCATCAACAGCAGCAGCAGCAACATCAGCAGCAGCAGCACCAACAACTACAACACCAGCAGCTAAATCAACAACATCCCACCACCCTACCTCAGACAGTCGTCGTCGGACGCAGATCTCCCAAGAGACGGAGGACGGGCAGTGAACTGTGTCCTGTACAACCTAAGACCGGTACGTTTCCTTGTGGCTTGATTGCACAATATACTCCTTGTCTTGATGCTGTTTGACCACCGGCTCACCCTTCCGTTTTGGCGTAGCAGGACCCATAACTCCTCACACGGCGGACCTCGCAACGGCGCACCACTCCGTCGTCGGCCCTGACACTGCCCTCGAACTGAGCGACTTCAACTTCGATTTTGAGCAGCTCGCATTCCTGACGCCCCCCCAAGCGGACCATCTCCCACACACCGTCCTCCCCGGTACAGTCGACGCCTTCCAAGCACCGACGTCCTTTACGGAGCCCTGGGAACAGCAACTCGCCCCATCCGCAGACCCCTTTCCGCAGATTGGCGCTCCCAGCTCCTTCTCCCCAGCAGGTAGCAGCCAGGTCCACCGCATCGTGCCGACCATCGTGCCGAGGAGACGGCCCTGCGCCCCCGAACACGGCGCCCAGGACACCAGACGCCAACGGCAGCGAGCCAAGCACCGGCCTAGACAGATTGCCCTAAGACAGGCTGCCCACGCGCCAACTCAGAGCAGAGAGGCTCCCACAATCCACTGGATGGCGCAACTATCCGATATAAACGCCCGCCTGCTGGACCTCTCGTCCGTCCTGCCGCAGCAGCAAGGGCCGGCGTGCGACGGGCGGGCCGCCGAAGTGGCCAGCGGTTTCCCCATCGACGAGATGTTCAAGCTCACCCGCCGCGTGGCCGACATCCTGGACCGGCTGTCCGGCACCGGCCCCGGCGACGAGGGCCGCTTGGACGGCTCGGACCCCGGAAACTCCATGTTCGTCCTCTCGACGTACGTGCGCCTGCTGGACATGTACCAGCGGGTCTTCAACCTCGTGCGGGTCGAGCTATTGCAGGCCGACGCGCGCGCGGCCTTCCGGTTCTGGAAGCTGCCCGACGTGACGGTCGGCTCCTTCGCCGTCGAGTCGACGCCCTCGCTGCAGATGTCGCTGACCATCCAGCTCGCCGAGGAGTTCCTCGTGCGCCTGCGCAACGCCACCGCCGCGCTAGATCCGGCCCTCCGGAGCGGCGAGGAGAAGGCCGCCGTTGGCGGCGGCGGGGGCACCGACGGGGCCAACGGCAGCTCTATGTTTTCGGACGTGGTGGACGTGTCGTACCGCGCGGTGCGTACCAAGGAGGAGAGTCTGGGGCGGCACCTGGCGGAGCTGCGGGATGAGATTGAGGCGTTTCTGGATTGTTGAGTGCTAGGGGGTTATGATATGTGGCAAACATATGCTGCGTCTAGTATATTGGTCTAGTACATTGTTATTCTCTTTATGGATAATGGGTAGAGATTTGAGTTACGAATGGGAGGTATTGGATGTGCGCGGCTCGCCGTCATTGACCCAAGAGCTTGCCCCTAGCATCCTCGTCGCAAAACACTGTACAAACAGGAAGCTTGTAAACACCAGCAGGCCTGGCTCGCCTTCACATGGTAGTGCCATGTACATCTACTCGTATTCGAGGTCGTAGTAGTTCGTACCTCTCACCAAGGAATCTCCGGTCCTTGGGGCCATCCGGAGTCCGGGAGTCTCGGACATACCGCGGCTAGCATCGTTGTGCAGTGCCGATGCTACGAGATCGCTCCGCTCTCCGCTCACGTGCCGCTGCCATCGTAACCCTTCCGTCGGGTCGGCAACCACGACACCATCCAGCGGTGCTCCTGCAACACTGCTAGTGTGCTCAACCTCAGCCGATCATACCCAGCAGGTCGGGTAGGTGGGCCCGGGCGCGGCGCGCCTCACCCGCTCCGCGAAGGCTGGAATCGAGGGTGTACAGGTGGGTGGCCCGGGCGGACTTCTTGTCGCCGCAAAGAAGGAGATGACCGAGTCGGAATTCAAAGCCAGGAGGGCGTGAGGTACTTTTTGAAGCCACGGCAGTTGTGTGTTCCCCGCCGTGGCTCCGTCTGCTCTCGGAACCCTGATGTCCACAGTTGTAAAAGGCAGTTCCTGGAGACCCAGGGGCGCCCTTGACTTTCAGCATCCGAAGCCAAGTGGAGTCTCCGTCTCCCAGAACCGTGTCACCGGGCCGATGACACCTTGGCAGGGCAGGGTGTGGGCGAATCCGGACGGTGGATCTCAGCGGTGAGGTGTGACGAACTGATATCGTCAGAGCCGGCCGGACAGGGCCCCCGCCGTTCATGAACGAGTTAAGCGTCGATGTTGAACTCTTCATCTCGTCATCACCCGCTAATAAGTGCGTGGTGACATCTGTTTGGGTCCCACGCGCCAGTTGAGTCAAAACGCTGGAGCCGATTGGCCACTGCCAGCAAAGTCACATGGCGGAACGAGAGCGGAATGACGAGCAGTCTTCTGGTGGTGTTGGTGCCATGGGTGCTCCAGGCACTAAATCAGCCTCCTGACATGGAGCGAGCATGTCTAGCCTGCGAGACAACAACGCTTGTTTGTGAGAGAAAAGAGCTTATTTTTTTTTGGCGACGGATGGCCCCCGCAAAGGCCAGGAAGCCAGGGGATTCGATTTCGATATGGCTACGCCGCCGCAAGGCCACGAGCAACTCGGATAGCGTTTGTGAGGGCACATCTCGGGTACTCGTACGCCGTTCCCCTCTCGCGGCTTTGCAATCCGCGCCGTCTCCGTCTCGCCATGCCTTGAGTTTGACGCCGCGCCGAACGGGAGGCTCCTGCTAGTGGCGCTGCCACCCGCCGAGCATTCCGAGCCAGCGTAGCCGGCTGGGGGCAAGCTGGCTGGCTGGCGGTGGGCGCCAGCGGCTCCCACGGGTTGACGCCATGCGCATGGGCACTCGCCAATAGCACGGCCCTGACTCGAGCCCGCAGCACCACGAACAGTTAGGGTAGTTTCCTCAGCCCGTCGGTCGTTAGGCTCGACCACTGCCCGTCCCCAGTCTCGTGAGGGGAGACGGGGGCGGGCTCATGAAACTCGAGAGTCGAGCACGGGGTAAACCTATGCCAGGGCCGTGACCGCTCAAGGTCTTCATGCCTGCATGCTTCTCCTCATCGTGCATGAGATGGCAGGGAGAGCTGCTGCAGCCTGCAAGAGTCGAAGTGACAGCGGGAAGAATTCCCAAATCGGCGTTGAAGCAAGCCCCTGCCAACGGGAACCGAGTCCATGTCCCGGGTACGAAGTACGCGAAGACAAATCGCTGGGACGCCGCTGATTGGGCGCCAGGTCATTGGGTCGCTGATCATGCGAGACAACAACCGTCGTCTTTCTTTGACCCCGGCAAGCCGCGGAAATGAACTGGGAAAACGGCGAAGACATGGCGTCAGCGTCTCCAAGCACCTGGGCAGCGACGGGCAAGGTCCGACCGAACACACCGTCATGCTGTGCCTGTCGTATCGATTTGCTCTCTCTCGCTCTCGCGTGCGATGCTCTATTCGAACCTGCCAGCATTCGCCAACGACCATGCCAAGGCACCCAGGTAACACCGCACTGGTCGTTGTTGTTTTGTTTGGCGAAGTTTGTGGTCGTGCGGTTCCCTGGCACCCTGTCCTTAACCGAGCCTCGGCCAGTTGTGATACGAACCACAGGGCGACGGGCAACCAGGGCCTCCCGCTGCTCGCTTTCAGTCAGGACAACCGCCAGCCCGGGTCAGGTACATGTATTCGCGCTAAGCACGCTCGGAACCGGCCTTGTTGAGCCCGCAAGGGACATTCAAACACAGGGGTAGTACTCGCCGTACCGGGTGGTGCAGTCCACACCACCACCAATGATCAGGCCGGCCCCGCGCAGGTACGCATCGTGAGTGCGACGGTGTTGTCGGCGCACTGGTTAGCTTTCCGTGCGTGGGTTATGACTACTCGTACATCATCGGCGTGAGAGCCACGTCAAAGCCTCGGCGCGAGCCATGGTCAGGGTTATCCCAGCTTGTTGCACAGCAGGGAGTATCGCTGGAGGCGCCAACGGTCAAGCATCGGACACGTGTTGGCGTCGTCGGCACGCCGCCCAACACGCAGTCCAGGATTACCCCTTGTTTCGCATCTTCGTACGAAGTACTCCGTACGGGGTTCTCTGTACCACGTACTTTGTACTTCGTACTTCGTCGTACCAGCATGTCTTTTGCTGAATGCAAAGGAAGAGGTTGGCGTTTTCCCATCACGATTACCGAGCGGTGAGGCCCGGCTGGCGAGTCGTTGTCCACGTGCGAGGGAGGCCGCGTAATATCACACACTGCCGGAATTTCCGACTTGGAATTGTCCGAGTTTGACAGCACGGACGGGGAATGTCGCCCAAGGCCAGGGCCGAAGACTGGCGTTGGAGTCGTCGATGCCGCACGCACCGTTGCAAATCCCTTCAACGCTCGCTCCACCCACAGGCGGGGAGGCAGATGGCGTACGGCTGAGAGAAGGGAGGCTGAAGAGGAATCCGCGGCGGTTTTTTCTAGGCTCCGAGTCCGCCCTGGGGAGGAAGCAGGTATGTGCCGAAGGTGGTACGGAGAAGGGCACGGCGCAACTCGCGCGGTTCGTCCCATCCCGGCCTCTGGCGCCCAGTTCAGCCAAACTAGCCACGAGGCATCCCGAGCGAGCGTCTGGCCCTGGTCGTGAGGAGCGAGGATGTGGCGATGGCGGGTGACAGCCCCCGTCAGCCCCCGTCATGGCGTGGTCAAGGTATTCAGACAAGCGCCTCGTAATAATTCCTCGCCCGGCAAACCCCCATGACATGACGGATATGACCGGAGGGCGGACCCGCAGACTCACCCACTCCTCCACAGTGGACTTGAGAGAAGCAGAACAACTACCGAGCGATGCGCACTCCGTACCGTGCTTCGAGCCAGGGGAGCGGGCAAGTGTTGCAGAGTTCCCATGCCGGGGACGACGTGACGGCTGGCTGGACAGGCCCGTCCAGCGCAGGGAGGCTTCCCCGGAGTTTGGCAATGGCAGGAGACGGCGGGCTGGATATGGACAGCACGATGCAAGGAGCCGGCGATCTGGGTTGGCGTCGCCGTGACACGAGCAAAACGTGGGGGTCGACGGCGATCACGTGGGACGAGCAGGCGTCCCACCAAAGGCCGCGTGATATTGCTCCTTGGCTGCTAAATTAAGGCGATTCGGTCGCGGATTAGGGCACTGTGTCGGCAGTCGGCACTATGCAGACATGGATGCGCATTCAGACGGCGCCAGCGCCTGGGGGCGAGCGACGACGAAGAGCGCTAGAAGCCGCGATAGACCGTCGACGAGCCTGAGGCCATTTCGCACGGAAGCACCCCCGATTTGTCGCGTCGACGAGGCATCCCACGCCTCTCCCTCGGGTTCTCTCCCTCTTGTCGGCAAAGGCTTGCTTGCCGACCACACCGAAAATGTCGACGCCATGTGTTGCATGAGCTGGCCTAGAGGTTCTTCAGCCGGCCGGCAGGGAGGTGGTGGCCGCCACGAATCATGCAGAGGCCCAATCAGTGGCCACGGCTGGGATGGGTGCTGAGTCTGCCTACCAGGACGTCGTTGCTCGAGAGTCGCGGCGCTGTGCCCGCTTCGAGCATGTCTCGCGACGCCATCGGCACCGATTGCGAGCACCGACAGCACCGACGTGTTCCGCGCCGTCGCTGCATGCGTTCTGCACAGAATCAACCGGCCAGCACCCCAATGCAGCCCAACCCACGGCTCGAGCCGATATCGAACTATCGGGGCGGGCCGCCAGCAACGCACACAGGCGGTGACCTTCGGCCGTCCCACTTCGCCTTCACCTCACCCCCCGCCGACGCACAGACGCCTCTGCCACACGCCTCGGCCCATTGGCCCCGTCACTCCCCCCGGGCCAGGCCCAAGGGTGGCCCTGGGCCTGTCTCCTGGGCCTGTCTCCTGGGCCTGTCTGCCCTGCGAGGGCTCAGACCGGTCTGGTCAGGGGTGTCGCGGTCCATGATGGAACGGAAAGCGGAGTCTGGACTGGCGGGCCTTGGTTGTCGGTCTTGGTCCAAAAAAGAATAAGAATGGGCGTCGAACCTCGTCCATGATCTGGTGGGACCCGTACTTCTGACCGGCCACGAGAGACGGCAAGGGAGCCTGAGTCCTCCCGTCTTGATAAATACAACAGCCGCCGCCTTCCCAGAGCCTCCGTACCTACCGCCCAACCTGAGCCATCACTTACCTACGCCTTGGTCCTTGTCCGAGTCTAGACGCTCCCACTCCGCCTGCACGCACACCACCTCATCCAACCTCTCGACCGTTGGGACCTTCCAAGTCTTTGGGCTTTGGCTTCTTGACGAACGACCTTGTCCGGCTCGGACCCTTCTCCAGCCGTCGTCCGTCACCAGGCGTCTCACGACGACAACCCAGGCCAGTCCCCACCTTTCCCCTACGCAAGCAACCGCCACACCCGTCGCCATGTGCAACTACATCTACGTGAGTGCTGCCACGGCCACGGGCACTGCTGAATGCGATCCGTACTGACTGACCTGCCGCTGCAACAGAAGGAGTTGAGCTGCCAGCACCACTACCACCTCGTCGAGTCGTGGTGCTCCAAGTACATCGAGACGGAGCGGCGATGCCCCCCCACAGTGGTGAGCAAGCAATACTGGTGAGTCGTCGGGTCACACCAGACGCATGATGCCCAACCAACATCACATGCGCATGTATGTACAACGCAATGCTGACTTCCTCCTGGCAGGGGCAACGATATCTGCTGTATGTTTCTCGTTGTACCGCCCTCGTCCGCTACGCCCTCTCCGTCTCGGCACTTGCGTACTGACTGGACCTGCAGCTGCCTGTCGTGAACGACAGCAGCCCAGCAACCACCCGTGGGCGAAGCTGATTCGACGGCCGCAACCCAAGATGGCTACGTATTCGTATCCGCAGCACGTCTCTGCGCAGTGAGCTGGCCTTGGCTCGGTGGGAGAGAGGGAAAAGGACGGCCAGCGACCCTCGGTGCGCGTCTGTGCAACAAGGACCGGTTGGCGGGGCCGCCCATCGGCGATGTCCCTCGATGGCTTGGAACTTAGCGCCGCTTGCCGCTTGCATCCACGAATGCCATCGAATCCCACGGGTCCCCACGACGCCGATGCGGGGGGACCAACGGTGCCAAGGGAGGTCGACGAACTCGCGACGACGGTGAAGAAAGAGAAAAAGCGGCTGCAGAGCAGAGCACTGGAGCAAACGGAACAGGACGCACACGACACACACCAACCCTAGAGGAGGAAAAAGGCTAAATGGATAAAAACTGCACAATGCCCTCGACTACGGGCACTTTTTTGATTTGACGCACATAGCGATGGACGTTTACGGCACGGAAAGACAAGGACTCATTGGGTGCGAACCAGACATGTACATTGATGGTGTATCGGCTTTTGCCGGGGTGTTTTTGCTCTTTGACGCGCTGCTTTACCAACCCGCAGGAGCATTACGGCGCAAAGGTCGACATTTGTGGGCTCCGGCCCTTCAGCTCATTCCTTGGAGGCGTGGGAAGACGGGGGACCAGCATGTGCTCGTGAGACTGGGCTCGGGATATGGCGTTTGTATTTTGACGGGCGATATACACCCCTTTTCGTCGGAGTCTGCGTACTAGTACGCGCACTTTTAGAAATCTACACAAGACTGACAGGCAGCAGCCGCGTTTCACGCACACTGCAGGACGAGACAATGCAGGTGTGACGCAAAATCCGAATTCTGCAAGTCCAGCCTAGTGACGTGACCCCGTTTTAGGCGTGCCAATAGGCCTCTTACGGGCCTGCGCCCGGAGGGCTGTGCGACTGTGACGGCCAACGGGGACCTTTTGATACCCAGTGGCCACGCGAGGGGCGACGCGAGGGGCGATGGATCCCATCGACTGGATGCGCGGGCCAGCCAGCCTCGAACTGCGTCAAACGTGCCCCTTCGGGTGTCAGTACGGGCGAGGGCTGCCCGAGAGGATCGCAGCCGGCGGGTGGCGCTGAGGTGGCCTGCTTTTGGAAAGGTGTTTGGCTGTCGGCTGCATGCGGTGGTACGTTGGATGCAAACGGCCCCGTCGACATCTTCGAGCACCGAGTACGAAGCATAGGCGAGGGTTATATTGGTCCACGCCAAGATGTTCAACTTGGGTGTCTGTCGCACATGGCAGTGACTGCGTGGCGTATTGTCGTTTTCTTCGGCGGACATGATCCCCGTGGGTTCACGTGCCGGTGCAAAACCCGCAAAACCCCAGACGGTGGGCAGCCTTCAACACATTGGCTTGCACTTTTCACAAGCAGCTCCACGCCACCTCAGCCACCATCTCGATTTGTCGAGTCTCGACCGCCCCCGTCAATGCCGGGCCGCGCCCCAGGCTGGTCAACTCGCAGCGGCGCTAGGCTGGGCCTTCCATTCACCTTCTCTCCAGCGGGAGCGGCCGCTGCCCCATGTCTCCCCGAAAGGCTTCGGCTTCCCTCTCCCCTCCCAGAACGGCGGGACGGGCTGGCGATGCAGGCACGCGACGGCGGACGCAAGCGCCACGGAGGCGGCGGGTTGTCTTTGGACTTTGCTTATGCCTGGCCCTTGATTCCGGTCGTGACTGCATGTCTACAAGCACACCCTGGCCCTGTACTCTCGTACAGCCCGGTCGAGGCGAGCTCAGAGCGACGACGACGACGGCACAGGGGAAGCAGTGGCTTTGCCGGCCCGTCGCGCCGTGACACAGTCCGCCCAAGAGCCAAACAGAAGCGTCCCGACGCTTCGGGCCGGGAGGCGCGGCGCGAATCCCGTCGGCGAATTCGAGATGCCCGGGCTGCGTAGGGATCAGGCTTCGGGGGCGTCGGCGAGCCGTTGGCGAAATGGGATATCTTGATTACGAGTAATGATGGGGCATCTCGGCCGAGAAGAGACAATAACGCTTGCCTGGCAAGGCTGGGCCGGATAGCTGTGTATGGCGTGCGGCCGCCGGGTGCATCTGTTTGGGAAGAGGGAGCGGGACCTTGCGTAGGACGGGAGGGAATGAGAAGTGAAAGCTGCCGCCGGGAATGCGTATGGATGGCTCACCTGGTCTCTCACCGACGCTTCAATTTAGGCGCTCCGTGGCTGCGACAGTTCCAGAGCTGTCCGAGCCGCCGGTGAGTGCCCAGGAACTGCATGCCTTACGGGGACGGCATCACCGTAGCCGCCGAGCAGTTACGTTCTCCCGTGGGCGGCTTTAGTAGAGGCAGGACATGGCCTGACGCAACCGACCGAGATGCACGCAAAATGCCATGCCGCCATACCTCGCGAACCAGCGTCTTTAACGGAGGCGAACATGCCCGTTGCACACGAGGACTGTTGGGTTTGGGTATTAGATGATGGACAGAGCAAGTCGGGCGTAGTGGCTCCGAGGGCGGAGCCCTAGCAGTAGAACGGGCTGAAGAGCGCCCCCGTGGTCAGGCGCTGTGGGCGAGAAGCTTAATGCGACCGCCAGCGGCGGCTGCGCTCGGAAGGCATTCGTCCGTCCACCTCTGCAAGGTAAGCAGTGCTTGGTGCCGTCCCAGGATTTGCAAAGTCCGACTCCGTCAAGGCCTCACGACAGTGACGCCATGCTTTGTAGATCATCGTCGGCAGTCGCCTCCCCCAATCACTGCATTGATTGCCAACCAACGTCCAACATGTCTCTGGCGATGGGTGCGCACGCCCAGCTTCAACAAGCGCCAATCATGTCATAGACCTATGACAAATCCCGACTCCTCGCGACCGGCCTAGGTCCTAGAGGTGACCGTCCGTCGATCCGTCGGTCCGTCTACCATTGAGGTACTTTGTATCTTGGGTTGCTCGAAGAACCCTGCACGTGAGACGGAGGTTGGGATCGGGCGAGACAGCGCAGAACCGAGGCCCGCAGGCCCGCATTCGATGCCAATACGTCGCTGCTGTGAGTCTTGACGTCTTTGGCCAAAACAATACCGATGTGTCCGGTACCGCTCGCCTGTATTGCGAGTACTCGTATCGCGGCAAGACCCGGTCGACCCCTCGTTGAAAACGGACGCACAGGTCTTGGACTCGGACCGTGGGCTGCGCGCTGTCGGACGCCGCGCTGTGCCCGTGGCTCTCGCAACGGCAACCTTGCATTGCATTGCATATTACCTAGGTACCTACTGACACGAGCGGCAGTGACGAGAGAGGCGCGCGGCACTGACGGATTTGTCATGAAAAGTCTGCCCTCTACGGTCTAACGACGTGAGATATGAAGGATCATGAAGGATCATGTACAGGATGCTATTGCCTTATCAATCGCCTCGCCTCGCTAGGCGTCTTGCATTTCACTCAACTAGGTACTTGGAACCTAACCCAAGTGATGTGTGTAGCACGGCCCACAGACGATGCCTGTCTGCACTCGCATACCGCCGCGAGCATGTGACTGGACAGTGTCGTCCTCGAGTTGGCGTCCTTATAAATACGAATGGCGCCATTGCTGCGTCCGTGGCTGACGGGATGTTGCAACTTTTCGTCTCTTTTGCGTCACGGATCGGGACTGCGCGTGCGCGAAGGCGGGGGGGCAGATGGCCAAAAGCACGCCCAAGACACATCCAATGGGGCACGGAGATGGAGGAAAACCTGTCACGGCCGCTGCGGCCATGCTGCTGCTGCTGCGTCCAACTTGCCGGAGAACTCGGTTATAGTTCTTGGACCAACAAGCAGCACCTGCGACGGGGCCGCTGGTGTCATCTCACGATACGTGACCCACCTCAACGTTGGAGTTTACGGGTACGAGTAGTTGATGTCTAAGGTGGGTCTGCTCGAGCCACGGAGATGTCCGTGCCAAGTTGGTCGCACAGCTAGCTACCCCTTCGAGACGTATCATGTCCCGTTGGCTCTGCTCAGCCCTCTCGCATTGGCAGGTCAGCAGGCCAGGTCGAATGTCCGAGAGCATCACCGCCAAGATTGCTCAAGGCCCGTTACCACGGATGCGTTGCCCACGGCACGCCCGTCGTCCGCTGCAGAATCGCGCACTCCCCTCTCCCCCTGCCGCGGTTGGCCGGCATCAGTCGCGAACGCCATACGCAAGTCCCGTCAGGTGTCACCGAGAAAGCCTAGCGGCCTGGTGCTACCTCGGGCGTGGCGCCTGCGGGCCCGCCGCCGGATTAGGAAGCCAATATTGCATGGCCGGCGGGAACGAGTACGAGCAGCCTTGCACGCGGCCTGCAGCCTCACTGTTCCCACGCGACAAACCCGCGTCTCGACTCGCGCCGTGGCTTGCCTGCCGTCTCCTGATTGCTCCGACGGCGTCCCGGCGGTTTGGAACGGAGGAAATAGCCCCTCGAGGCGCACCTATCGGACGCGCGTTATGACGGCCCGGGCCACCCCCAGGTCACTGCTCCTGCTGTCACTGCTCCTGTTGTCACTGTGTCGCCGACACGTTGTGCGGCGGCAAGCACCGTTTGTATCCCACGATCCGTCTTCATAGAAAGGTCCGTCTGCGGCTTCCCGCATGCTCTCGAAATAAGACTGAGAGAGAAGGAATACCGTCGAGTGATTTAAGCCTCACGGTCCTTGCGTAACACTACGTATCTCCCTCTAAATTCCACGGTGCGAAGACGGGGCAGTCGAAGGGTCCCTCCCGCACGGTACTCCACTATTTACCCAATGGGCACTGACCACAGCACGAGTAGCCCTAGCCGGGGAAGCACCATGATCGTAGTGCGGCCCTCGGCCCACGTCGTGGACGGCGGCTTGTCTGCCCCCTCCTGGACACATCACATGCAATGCAAGAACGGCGCACGCGTGCCAACCCTGCTTGATCGAGCACGATCTTCAGCATTGGGCGAAAAGGCCACGATCGAGGCGCCTTTGCAAGCCCAGCTGCGTCTCTGCAGGGCGCTTGGTAGGGCAGCCGCGGACTCATCCATCACATCGCTGCCCCTCCCACGCGCGGCACCGCTCGGCTCGTCGGGTCTGGCCTTGCCATGTGGTGCTGGTCATCTATTTCGATATTGCGGAATACTACAGCCCTCAGATGATGATGCGTGCGCGGACAGGGGGGGAAGGGCGTTCGGCCGCCGCCGCCGCCTCGTGCATGTCGTCACCAGCCACCACCGTCCCCTCAGGCAGCACCCTCTCCTTCGACCGGAAGTATGCGAGCAGAAAGGGATACGTTACAGCACACCCGACTGCGTATGGGAGACGAAGCCGGTCGCCTCGGGCCAGCGCTTACGACCGTAGCAGGAGCTTACGACCGCAGCCGGACACGCGTTCCAGCAAGGCCAAGCTCGGTGCCCGCTGCCGAGGTGGCCGAAGCTGCTGCGCATTGTCCCCAGTCGCCGTCCTGCCAGCGGAAGTTTGAAGAGCCGAGGATGAAAACGCAAAGGGGGGGCCTGCAGTTCAACAAATGACACCTCATCGGCTGCTTCGCCCGGCGGTGCGGTGGGAAAATGAGATCCGAGATGTCGGGTCCGGTCTCCACCCTCTAATCCGTGTTGAACGGGGCCCGAAGTCTGCCGGAGCCTCGGGCACGATGCCGCGACGCGGACCCTGGACGAGGACACGCCCCCTCTTCGACAGAGCGATTCCCCCTCTGATATGTGCATGGGCAGATGGCGCGCGAGGAAACTCACCAGATTGCATACGAGTAGCTCTCTGCCCGCCCGAGGGCCCACGCAAGCTGCAGCAGCATGGCCCAGCGCGCGCTCGCGCTCATCGTCGGCTGCGCCACGCCCGCCGACGGCCCCCACGCGCGCTCTGTCGTGTCCCGCGCGTCGAGGCCCTTCCACGAAGGCAGCCCCTGTATGCCGCTTCGGTCGTGACTGGCCACTATTCAGAGGCACCCATCATGGCGTGCTCCGTTTGTGCCGATACAAATAATCGAAACGTTACCTGTCCTGACTGCGGAGTGGTGAAGATAGTACAGGTGCCGTGTCCTACATATCCCGGGCGTCGGTGTCTAGGTTGCTTTGGCGCGGGCTTTCTTGCGGTCCAATGTGGCGGCTGTTACGGGAACGGCTTCATAACGGTCCCATGTGACCATCCCGGCAGCAATCAAGTGCGAGACAGCATTGAGTAAACGACTAGCTGCGCCGTCGCTCTTTCAACTTTAAAGGCAAGGCGTTTTTGAAGCAGCCGCTCTGCCGCTTTGTCATGAAATGATTACGAATAGTGAGACGAGAGAATTCAAATACATAGCCCATGCACTAAAGCACGGCATCCGGTCAGAGCATCTACTTGATAGAACGAAAGCTCCATAAACACTTGCTAGTACGTGACTCCTAAAATCATGTTCGTGTGGTCGTTATGCGGAGCCAAATAGGCCAAGTCATGTTGTGATTGTTGTCGAAGACGAGGGATTCTGCGGTGATATCTAAACTTTGGTATACATCGTCATATAGTAAAATATGTTTAGGCTTCAAGTCAGTGTGAATTAGATTCAAATCGTGAAGGACTACTCCGTTTCGTATGCATAGTTTGACGGGGAAGACGGACATGCCCCACGACAGGGGCAGTGTCAGGGGTCCTGACACCCACTTATATATATAATGATCGCCTGTCTCTCCTATAGGAGCGAGAAGGTCGCGCTCTCCTAGAATCAACATACGTACGGGTCCCTTGTCTTCCTGAATTGCGTCAACTAATGCGTGTAAGTGAGTGAGACCACCCGGTCACCCTGCGAGTGAACAATGAAGTGAACAGCCACGCTTATCGCGGAGCTTCGGATGACCGCGATAATCGCCGAGCCTTGTGATCAGATGGTCTAGAAACGTGAAATCATAGATCGAGTAATCAATTAACCCTGAGAGACTTGCTATGCATTTGCGTGCTGCGTCAAGTTGCGGTGATCCTTCGGACCTCACGTTTTGCTATATCAAAATTGGTAAGATATTAGTTCGCTTCTTAGACGCATATCAAGACTTATAGGTAATGCTAGTAAATAGCTGCCTTACAAAACTATAGATCTGGCTATTCGGAAAGGGTATAAAGCTGTTAGACTTGAGGAAATCGAAAACTCTCTGGCGATAGAGGTCCATGACGATACAAATGTGGCCGCGATGGTCGAAGCAGTCGCGGAAGTGGATACATAGGTTACGATTCTCCTCGCCGTTGGCCTTCAGGGTGGCAAGGACCCGAAGCTCGATTCGAGACGCGTCACGATACTTTTGGACCGACCGGATGACTTAAACAGCAGCAACAAGCTCGTTGTAGCGTTGATCACGAGCCTGAACGACTTTTCTAAAAGTACCTTGTCCAAGAAGCTTATTGATATGATCTAGACCTATCTATCAGCCGGTGTTGAACAGTAAGGTGCATCGGGCGTCTGCGTACATCTATCTGTTAGGCTGGCATCTGGGATGACGATGTAGTGACCATAATGATCGTCAACCTTGAGGTCGTTGTGGTGGTGACGCTGCAGTGACTGAGTTAGTATACGAAGATCCTAGAAGAACAACGACTTACATCTTGGACAACGCGGACGCGGACGTCGCCTGACTTCTTGGGCGGGTATGGAGGCGGCTTGTAAGTGAGGATGCCATCGCCGAGATCACGAATGTCCCGATGCCTAACCTCGTTGGCCTGCTGGCGGGTCCGCTTCCGCTTCGGTGCGGTATCTTGGGCCTCCTCGTGACCGTTTGATGAGGGAGGTAGGCACTGTAACGCAGGGAGCCGAGTTAGCACCTGAGCTGGGCAGAGCCGAGCTGATAGACGTGTCCGCGGGCGAGGAGAGATATTGGACAAGATGATAAGTAGAAGTTCGGCCGATATCTAGGTTCTCGCCTCGCCTGCGTTTCGTCGTAGTCTCCTGGCGGACTGTAGTTGGGTCTAGTTAAATCGGGACTCGTTCCTGGGCGGTGCCATAGCCAGTGTGTGCCGGAGCACACGCATGGCCATTGTCGAAGTGGCAGCTCACAACGGGCGTGTTATCAATAACGATGACCTCCTTGGGCAGGCCATTGCGGTAGAAATCGTTCTAGTCTGGTTCGCGGGAGCATCGACAGGGACAGGGCCGCTGGCTGTGAAGATGGCATTGGCCATCCTGAATCTGTACATATCCCCCAGACGAGCGACAGGTGAGTAGTAGGATAGATTGAGATGTTGGTCGGGAGGACAGTCGTGAATGTGAGCAGTTGGCTCAGGCTGCAAAGTCTGAGTTTGCTTCACGCCATCCGTCGGATAACCCGCATTCGCAGGATGTAGGTCAACGGGTGGACGAGGCAATATTCGAGGGGCGGGAGGTACGGACGTCGTTGGAGCCGCGCGACGAACATCAGCAATAGCCGTCGTCGTGTTCGAAGATGATGGAGGCCCGCCGGGCCCGTTGGTGCGACGCTGTGCTCGACTGCTGGTGATGGCAATGGTAGACAGCCGGAACAGTGGCTAGGGCTGTTGTGGGCGTCGGCTTGGCCTTGCTCCAGGACGCGAGCAGCGGCGAGCCCTGTTGTAGGGCCGAAAGAGTCTTCGGTCTTCGAAGAGTGTGTGTTCGATCGATGGCTCGGTTATGTCGCGGGGATGTGTTGGCGATGCGCTTGCAGAAGTAACCTGAATCATTGAGGGGCGTAATAAGGAAAGTGGACGATCGCTCAATTCAGAGAGTGAGGTTTGAAGAGAAGAACGTGTGACAGAGGACGTTTGGAGGGATAGTGGAGATCACAGGGCCGCATAGTAAGCCGTGGGTTGTTAACATTGTCAGCAAGATCGGCATTGGGGACAAAGTATGGGGCACTATAAGAAGAGGCTCGGGACGAAGTACGGTTGGTAATGGCGACAAGAGGTCACTGAGTAAGTATAGAGCCTACCGAACGACTCATCGTCGCCAGATGTCCAACATTGGCCCTTGGGGACGCTATGAGACCCAACGCCATGCATTCTTGGATTTTGTCGGCGAGGACCCGTGTAACCATGTCCAACAGGTTCGACCGGCTCTCACGTAAATCGCATTAATCTTCTTCCACTCGCTGCGCAGCTGATCAGCAGCTAAGGTAGCAGCAGCAGGCCCGACCTGCTGGACACTGGGAACGTTCTGTTTTTCGCTGTAAGCCACGACGGATTCTCGACGAGGCGCGTCATGCAAGGGCCTGATGTAACGCTGTTAATTGAACTGTAGGAATCAAAACTGCACTGTCAAGCGAGTTGCTTAAAATCGTATTCTTATCGACAACAGGATCCTCCGCCGAGCCATCGCAGCACACGGGCATCCTTCTCTTCAAGTCTCGAGTCCACCTATCGCAAGGCGTACAGCAATCGAAGTCGATCAGATTGCTCCATGGACACCTCCCGGACAGGTCAACAGACTACTGTCCTACCCCGAGCAGAAACATCTTCCGAACTCGTAGCTAGTCTCCTTGGGCTAGAAACTTAAAGGCTGGTGCCCAGAACGAGAAGGAAATCGGGGGCTGCCACCTCATCCTTCGCCATAATCCTTCCAACTGCCCCCTGATGCCGATAGACTCCATTCAACAGTGCAATGTGTGGAAGAAGACACCCGATACAGCTCCTCCTTTCCCCGGCCTCCGTCCTCTTTTGGCAGATGGCGATGTCGGGCGGACATAACGCAGCGTCCCCCGCCTTTATAGATGCCTCATTTTCAGTCTAGTCGTCGAACAGGTCGAACACAAAGGGCCGAGTTTGCCAACCGACTAATTCTTGTAAAACCTCTAGAAATCTTTCAGTTCGGGAGCTGCTGTTTCGCGGCAGAGGACCCGGGCTTTGCAAGTTGCTCCGGGGATAAGATTTACTCCAACGCCATCTATACTATCGGTCAGCAGAGGAGCAATGTCGAGAAGGGGTGACGCCATCCATACTGCATAGATATGAAGGACTGCGCGTTGTTCAGCAAGAACTCTCGGCGAATAGTTCTTGACACCGGCCTGTCTGTTGCTCGGCATGCTTGCCGCTCTCATAAAAGTTGTATTGGCTCTATTCGAAATTTCCTCAGGGCTTTAGCGTTTGGGAGACATGGTCGCCTGGGCGTAGTATTCGCGTTGACGCCCACGGGGGTCTGGGGAAGAGGATGGCGTCAGATGTCAGAGGGAGGCGGCTTGTCTTTGAATGACCCCTCATCTCCTTGAAGTGCGACTGTCCTAGATTCCATGCTGGTGATTTCCCTGTTTCCTGGCAGCTGAGTTGCGGATGTTGGTTGCGGGATGCATCGTCTCAATCCGCGACATTTTGGGGCGGCTCACCCCAGGCATGGCTCAGTCAGCGCGGGCGACCCACCAGAGCAAAATCCGCAAGTTCCCCTCAGTTATGCGGGACGGAGGAGGAGCCCATGGGGATGGCCTGATGGGATGGCGAATGGTCTGGAGGAGTAGCTGTTTAAGATGTGGCGCGTGTTCGAGTGGATACGTAGTGCGCATAGGGTATATTCGAGTAGACATAAAGAAGTCTAATGCGGAGCTGTGGCCAGCGCAAAATATAGTGCCGAGCAGATGAAGTCGTCTTGACGCTGGCCCAAGATAAGGCTGACGTGGGCCACGATCCATAAAACCACTATTGCTCTTCCATTACGGAGCGGGCCGTCGGGACTCGGGACGATCCTACGCTACAAGGTGCATGGTACGATGTAGGCAATCCCCTGCTGAAGACATCGCCGCGTGTAAGTGCAAGTCGACGAGGATAGGAAAGGGTAAAACAACGGCGTTTTCTGCGTTGAAAGAGGCGAACGTCAGAAAGGACAGGATGTGGATCGTTTCCTTGTGCTTGCACAGGTAAGACTCAAGTTCGGTGAATGTAGCTGGCCAGTTTGCGAGCTGTGCAACTCCGTTCTACAACCTGTAGCTACCCGAAGGTTGGCGACATCGTATTACACGTATATATTTCCGGCAAGATGTATCCCATTACCAGCCACTACCACTTCGTGCCCACAGCAGCCTTTAGCTTGCGAGTTTCGTGATCTGGGGGGTTCGTGCGAGGTGCTGGCGCTGTGTAGGGGCCTCCTTCGAGGGCGTATATAGCCAAGAGCGACGGGCTGAGGGCGAACTCGGAGAGTTCTCCTTCAAGCTGCTCCCTTCCACAAGTCGCAATGATTCGACGAATCTCGGTGGAGCTCGGCCCCTCGCCCTGTGGATGGTCTCGTAACTCACACGGGACAAAGCGATAGCGACGGAGTGGTTTTCGCAGCGTCTGACACGCCGAGACTGCTACAGTTGAAGTATAAACAGGATCAGGCGCGCTGTTCGATCCTATATTGACCCATATGAGTTGTCAGCAGAAGATTCGACTGGAAAACCCATTGTGTGGAGCTCGCACCGTCAACTGGCGTCTCCGAGGGCGTCTCAGCTGTGGCCATGCTCGACTGTCCACTGGACTGATATGAATATGAAGCCCACGGGGAGCATTTGGGGAGTTGGCGTAACGAGTTGGGACATCTAAAATCGACCGGTCGAGAGATGTCGCTCGTCACCGCCTCGACGCAGCCCCAGCTCTTGGGATCGGTAACAGATCTCGCACTGATCCAGTCAGGGCCAACAAGAAGCAGGAACCTCAAATCGATCTTCTGCCGCACAAGATTCCTCTGTAGCTGTTCCCGGAGGCCCCTCCACGAATCCTCCAACCCCCCAAACACCCAGACGCGATCGCTAGCGATGGCTGCCCCGCGCCAGAGCTCTGCCCTCTTGGCCTTGCTCAGCAGAAGCGGCTGCTTCTCCTTGCGGTTCTTTGCCGCGAGTTTGTCGTCGTCCGTGAAGACGATGACGGCAGCGACAAGGGACAGATCGGCGCCTGCGTTGCGCAGAACGTGGTTGAGGAGTGCGACGTGGCCTCTGTGAGGGGGGTTGAAGCAGCCGGGATACAGGAGGATGTGGTTGTGGGCTCGATTGGGGCGGAGGAGAGGCGGATCCTGGGCCTCGCCATTGTTGAAGGGGCGCTGTGAGGGATCGATGCTTAGACCTTGCTGCGCTGCTGCTTTTTCGATAAGGTCTCCAAGGCGGTGGTTTGCCATTTAGTCGTCTGTGCCCGATGTGGTCCCGCCGGACGGGAGCCGACCGAGCGAGAAAACCCTGGCGATTGAGTTAAACAGACAGCTCTAGGTACCTCGGGCAAAAGTCGAAGAACGATGCCTAGGTTGGTATGGGGAAGGTACGAGCGGTGTGCTGGTCAGCTGATTAAGCCTGAGTCAGGTGCAAAGGGTGCAAAGGTCGCTCAATGAAAACGCCAGGGTAGGAACGATGCCGGGAAACGACTTTCCATTACAACAACTGCTCTGTCAACTTGAAGACCCCCAAAGCCAAACTATCTGCAGCATGGGTTAATTCGTACAGGCTCGACGATGCTCAGCATCAAGTGCCCAAACTAATCATGCGCAGAGATATTACTTGCTTGTAGCTATTCTGCTCATTTAAATAAGTTTATAGAAATGAACCACTCCTTTTCAATGAGAGAGAGTGTTTGGGCCGGACCGGGGGGAGCGACCTTGGGCAACCAGACTTATCTTCATCTCTTCCCGAATCTCCCTCCCAGCTTTCTTACGTAGAAGCTGTTTGCTGAGTCGCATGCCCCTACCGCTGGAGCATTCCTAGCCATAATATAAAGCTTGTCCGTCACTTGCGGGGGCCCGCACACTACAATACGACTCTGAATAGAGGGCGGAGGTGAAGCAGGATGACATATCGGTGCAGCATTGCTCTAGACGGCCGGCTGCAACCGGTTATTAATACAGCCCCGCCATATCACGAGTTCGAACGCATGGGCAGCGACTCGGCACCCGGACGGTTCGTGACCATACAGTGACTCTCCACTAATTACAGGGCGCTTAGGTCACCCCGCCTTACGAAGTTACTTTCCTTATATTTATAACCTGCCTTCCTCTTTAGGCAAGTACCTAATGAATATCATCGGATAAGCGTCAGAAGCTTATTGCTATGGTCTAGAGTACGTACGACGGCGTAATTAATATGGAGCCGTTGCACGAAGTACCCTATGGAGACGTCGTCTCCTTGTCCTTTGGCGCGCTGTCTCGCCGCCGAAAACGGGTCGCTTTGCGGGCGTAGATAAAGGGAGGCAGGATGAAATTGTCCGAGCATGGGAAGACGGGGTGTGCAGATGCAAGCAGAGCGCGAATCGATAAATCGCGGATTTTAGGGTTGATCTGGAGGTGGGTTCGCGGATGTGGCTGACCAGGGTCCACCGGCCCGGGAGTTCCTGGGCGATGGGCCGTTGCATCACCGCTTCGAGGCGAATGCCGTTCCTCGTACTCCGTACTCGCACACCTGTTTCATGAGCAGGAACGGATCTGCAGTCGGGGCAGACACATTCGTCCGCCGCTGCCAGTCGCTAACAGGAAGCCCGAAGCCTGAATTTATTCTCGCAAGTGGACTTCACACCTATTCTTAGCGGAGTCGCCATCCAGCTTCCCTGCATACTTGGGTAAGCGCTGCGTTGGCGCCCAGCTCCTCCGAGCATTCGCGTCTGCTCCAATCGCTGTGTTTGCCGTCGGCCGAAACGTCGTTCCTGGACTTGGCCTGGCCTTGGCTGCCGGCGTGCGTCGTCTGGCGCCGTTGGGGGCGTCGTAACCGTGACGGCGTCACGCAAGGCGGATGCTTGACCACCCGCAGACCAGCTCAGACCATCTCAGCAACGAAGAGAGAGACGAATACCGTCCTCCACGAGCCGTCGGCAGTGATTGCAGCTGTCATAGACGAAGCGCACCGCCATCATGCCATCGTGCCCCTAGCAGGCCCGCATCTGCGACCCTGGTCTTCCCGCACTGCAGACGCCAATAGCATCGTGGCAGACGCCTGCTCCCTGACTCGGCTGCCAGCCCAGCACTGCTCCGTCCGAACACCCCCCCTAGCTCCTAGCTCCATTCGCCAACGGGCCCGAGGCGCCTCACGTATTCTGGGGGTCCGGTCCGGTCCAGTGCGTGCGTGCGTGCGTCTGCTGCTTCGCCAAGGTCGCGACGCAAATTTCTCGTCGACTGCAACTCACACTCGTCCCCTCCTCACCCCTCTGCCTATCCGTCGCCACCAGTCTCTCTAGTCTCTCTGCTCGCTTCGCCGTCGACGCCGGCGCCTTGAGACCGCTCTGCCTCGCCGGGCCGAACGCCCATCTGCCTGCCTGTCAGGCTGCCTGTCAGGCTGCGCGGCACCCGACAGAGAAATCAAGGGCGCGTAGCCCGAGCCGGTCAGCCAAATCTGGGGTTCGTTTGCCCAGTCCAGCGCTCGTCCAGCGCCCGGCCCTGCATGTTTGGCGACTGCCGACCCTAGCCAACGGAACCTGTCGGAGTTTTCGAGCTAAAATCTCGGCTCGACCATGGATCCAAGACAGCGCCAGCGCCAGCACCAGCCCCAAATGGTTTCTGCCCATCCTCCTGCGCCACGCCACGACCCTAACTCTACCAGCTTCAACCCCAGCAACACATCGGCATCGTATCCTCGGGCTCCTGCAACCTCGTCGCCCGCCTCCCGCCACTCGCCCTTCGCCGCGCGCGCCCGCAGCAAGGGTCCTGCGTACGCTGCCGACCACCGCCGAACCTCTGACACGCCGTTCTACCCGCCAGCTGCCCGCTCCAGCCTGCCCGAGCTGGGCCACTCACGCGCTCAGAGCGCTTCGTCGCTCCCGTCAGCCAGGGAGCTGAGCCGCACGATGCCGCCTCCGCCGACATCGCCTCCCCAGCCGGGGTCGCATCAGCAGCAGCAGCAGCATCATCATCACCACCAGCAACACCAGCAGCAGCCCCAGGGCGCCATGGGCTACGGACCGCCACCCCCTAGGCCGCCGCCTGTCACCGTTGGGCCCCCGACGTCGTTCCCATCCGGCCGAGAGCTCCCTGCCCTGGGCTCCCTCGCGCGATCGGGCAGCGCCGGCGGCAGCTCTATGTCGATATCGTCGATGCTTGGTGGCCCGCCACCAGCTTCGCGCGACTCACAGCCTCCTTCCCAGCACTATCCTCCCCACACGACTGCGCCACCACCCGGGTCAGGACCTGGCTATTCGCCGCCGGTCCACGCATCGCCACGGATGCACTCGGCCTCGTCAGACTATCCTCCGTTCCGACGTCCCCAGACCCCCGACCACCAGCGGCCGTACGATCCACGCGGCAGCGGCGTTTCCTCTCCCCATGGCACTTACTCAACGCCCGACGTTCAACGATACGGCACGCCTCAGGCTGGCTACCACGCGCGCCATCCCTCAGCGCCGGCCGACACGTCGAGGGAACCGGGAAGGACGTCGACCGGCCCGCCGCCGACGCCTGGCAACCAACCGAAACCCTATGGCGGGATGGCGCCGCGACCGCTAGACATGTCAAGGCCCGAGGATACATATGCACGTCGGGAAGAGGTGGGTCGGCCATCGACGGGCGCCGAGTACAATCCCGAACGCGCAGGGTTGAGGCCATACCCGTACGACGACCGCTACCGAGCAGAGCGAGAGCGACAGGCCGGACCGGAGCAGCGAGAGCGAGAAGGTAGGGAGCGCGCATACTCGGGCGGTGATGCTCGGCGGCACATGTTGTCGCCTCACGAAATGGGCCACCGCGAACCTCATCCTGGCCAGCCTCAGTACGGCCGTCCGCCTGACAATCGCGACCAACGAGATCCCAGAGACGCGCAATGGGCACGTCACGTTGCCGAGTCGAGCTATCGGGCTCCCATGGATCATCAGCGTCCGCCTTCAGAGTACCCCCCATCGTCCGCCTCGTACCCGCCACACCATGCACCTGCATATCAAACGGCTCCTCCCGACAATAGGTGTCCACTAGCCTCTCACCCACCTCCTCACCCACCGGCTCCCCCGAGCGCCCCCCCACAACCGTACGACTCGCCCGACCGCGCTCGGATGGATCACCACCTGCACCAACAGCAGCAGCCTCATCCGCTGCATCGCCCCCGACCTGGCGAAGATGCACCGGCACCACCGTCGATAGCTTACAACGGCGGGCATGGCCCGTCGCCGTTTGACCCTTCACGCAATCGCACCGCCGAGGAACCGGGAGCGCCGACCCTTCACCAGCGGAACCTACTGGCTATCCAAGATATCAACCGCAAGGGTCGCGTTTCTCCCTTGCCCCAGGCGGTCCAAGGAGCCCAACCCCAACAGCCGGGACCCGCGGCGGAGCCAGGCATCAAGAGCGAGTTTGGCCGCATGTTTTCGGGCATCGGAAGCGGCGTCAGCGCCATCGGCGTGTCGAGCCCGGTGGCACCCGGTGCAACTGCTGCGTACGGTGGCGTGACCTCGAATCCAATCGTCGCCTCGGCTAAACGAGAGGAGGCCGAGAACGCTACTGTTGACATGGGCCCGGAGGCTACTGGAAAAGGCGGCAAGGGCAGGAGACGAAAGCTCAAGGACGACGACAGCAGGGCCGATGACGACAGTTCGGGAAGGCTAACCCCGAGCGGCCGAGCCAACAAACGGGCCAAGGCGCACCAACATCACCATCACCAGTACGTTCAGGGCCTTTCACTCGGTCTCAGGGACCTTGTTGCGTTTTCTAACCAGGAACTCAGCCACCATCACCACCATCACCACCATGGGGCCGAAGGCGTCCTGTCACCGACGGTTGGGATAACACCGTTGAAGAACCTCAAAGGCGGAACCCCCACCGCCTCTCCGACGGAAAAGGCCCTCGCTGCATCACATCACCATCATCAACATGTCTCACGGGCAGGCCAACCGGCACAGGGCCCGCAACCTAAGCAAATCGTGCAGAGCCCCACGGCCGTCATTCCGCCCAAGCCAAAGACTACCGTATCGTCCAAGGCCGTGCTTGACGCAGTTGCTGATCGACCTCGCCACCACCTCGGCGACTTCATCTACGAACCTGGATTGAAGGCAGGGCGGCTGCTGCCCAACACGCCCACGCACAGAGGCTTCTCCTCGAACCCGAGGCCGCTCCCCTGGGACCTGATCAAGGACAAGGAGAACTGCATTCTGACTGTCAAGGTCCCTCTTGCCCACCTGTCCGCGGTAGCTCGCGAGGAGATCACCGCGAGAGCGTACCTGTGGGGAACTGATGTCTACACTGACGACTCGGACGTTGTGGCGGCATGCATTCATGGGGGGTGGATCAAAGGGGAATGGACCGAGGATGTCGACACCACAATGTTCGACTTGGAGGACGGCAAGAGTCGCAAGGCCAAGAACCAGACCGCCGAACCCGTCGACCTAGAGTCGGAGGGACTCATCACCTCGCCGCCATCATCCGGCCCGTTGTCCATCCCCGCCGACCGCGACCTACACGTCAACGTATTGATCCTCCCAAGGCTGGTCAAGTATTCGGCGACGACGCGATACGGCATCGCCAGCCGGGAATTCGGCGGTCAGTTTGGTGCCCGCCATTCGGTCCACGATGGCATCAGCTACATGATCCAGAGCATCCGCTGGGTGGAGAACGGAGCTCAGCCTCAGGCGCGACTGCGCGGCAAGGCCCGGAGAGAACGCATGCGCAAGGTGATGAAGGAGGTGACTGCCAGCTTCGGCAACAAGCATGGCGTGGAGCAGCAGCACCAGCAGGACAAGGAGCAGCCTGGAATCCTACGAGGCGGGGTCATGGGCAACTGGCGCAGAAAGGACACGGAGCAGGGTCCAAAGGAGACGACCGACAAGGGGGAGAAGGAGCGCGAGCCCAGCGAGGGGGACAAGGAGAACCGGCTTGGTCACGACAAGACTTCTGAGGCACCCAAGGAATCCAAGGATGCGCCGGACAAGGATGTCGAAATGGCCGACGCGAATACGGCGAATAAGCCGGTTGCCGAGGAGGAAAAGTGAGCCTTGGAAGCGAGGGTCGGTATAGAAAGCGGCGTTTGGAGCGACAACAAAAGTGGATTGGTTTTCATTGTCAAGGGGCAGCGGGATTCGGCACGTTGGTACATGAGAATACCCAATTGCTGGATGATGTCTTGTGTACATATTTATACGCTTAATTTACAGGTGCAATCGCACAGACCATAACGTGACGGGATTGCCACTTATTATCCGTGTTGGTCGAGTTTGCTTTATGTGGTGATTTTAAAACGCAGCATTTGTTGCGGTGCGCCCTGTCGATGTGACTGCATCATATCGTTCGAGGACGCAGACGGCAGATTCGGTCTGCGCCAGTGGAGTCGGCCTCGTTTCCGCCGTCTAATCCATGCCGCGATATAGAAGCCGACTCAGAAATCCGTCACCCGCCCATTGTAGCTCCAGTCCCCGGCGCCGCCCCAGCGCAGCGGCTCATTCTTGGGCCCGCCGACCTCGCCCGTCTTGGGGTTCACGTCGCCCTGGAACTCGGGCGGCGCGCCGCGGAAGAGGAGGCCCTGGTTCACGTCGGCGTCGTCGGCGGCGTCGTCGGTCCTCCGCACCGCCGCCGTTGCCGTTGCCGCTGTGTCGGTGGCGTGGAGAGGCCGCTGTGCGGACGGCGACGTCCCGGGCTGGGGCCGGAAGGCGGAGGAGACGGCTGTGCGCTGCAGGCGCTCGAACTCGGCCTGCTGGTCGGCGGGCAGCTTGGGCGGGGAGGGGCGCGGGGTGAATGTCGAGGAGGCGCGGGTTGAGTGGCGAAGGGGGGACAGGAGGCGGAGGGGATGGGAGAGGGGGGTGAGGCGAGGCATGGTGGGTGCTGTGGTGTTTGTGACGATGGGGTTTTGTTGGTGCCGGTGAGATGGCTGCTTGGAGGTGGAGGTTCGGAGGGACCGAGGTTTAAGGTTGTGGGGCCACAGAGGCTAACAGAGAGGCCCAACGTACGGAGTAAACTACTCCGTCTCCGTACTCCGTAACTGGAATACATCTTGGATTTAGAACGACGATAGAGCCCGTCCAGACATGGAGACGGCCTTGGCCCGCTCAACGTGTTCGTCGGGCGTCTCACCCGAATCTCCGTGGAACCTTGACCGAGCAGAGCGTCCATTGTCGACGCGCGGCGTGCTCACGCGAAGAGCATCAATTTGCTGAGCCGTGGCAATGCGCACTTCAGGGGGTAGTAAAAGGCCCTCGTGTGGGAACGTTGGTAGTGCGGCTGTGTTGCCAGCCAACTGATTAGGCGACCCGTCATTACATGACATGTGCCTGTGTAGGTTTCGAATTGTGGCTGGCTGCGTGCTCCTCTTCCGACGACCGATCGCCTATGTCTCAGACTTGCAGGTCCGGTCCTCCGTTGTGCTCTCCTCCATGAAGCCCAGACCTCATCGCATCATTTCTTCTGACAATTGACAGATGCAAGTCTTAGCCTGCGACTGACACTTCCGCGTTCTCTGCAAATCGATGAAGCCGTAGTCGGCTGCCTCAGCCCGGCTGACTATGACGTGTTCTAGTCACGTCTGAACAGAGCTCCCATCACTAGTGATACTAGTGATAGGGGTTGCAGGGCAACCCTGCCCCTTGTTCCTTATGTCCAATTCGCCTATCCGTTTATGCACTTGGTCTGTCATGCAATAAAATGCGGTAAACTCGCCTGTACATGCATTGACCGCGCTGCCACGTCTAGAGGATCTTTTCTCGGGTAGCGTAGGACCCTGAATGCTCTTGAATCGTGCAGGGGTTGCATGGGCTTGGAAGGTTTATAGGCCGAGACAGAAAATTGCGGAGTGTTGGACGGAAAAGGCGAAGCCCAGCCAGCCACGATGTTCAGCTCCGGGGGCGTCTGCAGGCACACAAAGTACGAAGTGCAAAGTACCCAAGCCGCGAAAAGATGACTTTACTCCGTATCCATTCGTCTCTCGTCAGCCACTTCCCGCTTCCCACAACTTACTCGTATGCGTCTGATCTTCATCTATCACGGTAGCTTCAATGTTATCCATGGTAGTATTGGAAGCAGCCATCAAGTTGCCACCGGCTAATTGAAGGACCCCTGTTTATTCCGTACCTATATCCATACATCCAGCTAAGTGTACGGAGTACTCCGTACATGCTTTCTGTTCTCGTAATTACACGCTGTGTCTCACCAACACATTTTAGTGATGGTCTTACTGTAATAACAGACCTAGCATCATCATATCGCCTCGTGGAAAGACGAAAATTAGCTCTGGTGTACCGTTGGACAACAAATCTGCCTAATTCTCAAGGGTGGCGGTGATGCTGGCTTGCCACTGTCACTACTACCAAGGTAGCCTATGGTCCTGACAATCAATTGCTCTCCGTCTGGTCATTAGCTCACAGGTGTCCCACCTCATCGAATTCATGATCTGCAGACTTCCCGGACTGTCACGGCACGGCTCATACCGCGTCTCAGCTTGCCTGAGATCGGGGCTACGCCGACGGCCTAGCATTCTAGCAGTCTTCGGCCCAGGGCCTGCCCTGTCTCCTGTTACACAGCCGTCAGCCCGGTCTCCACGCCATCCGAATCCGTCCATGCCTGCAGTGTTCCACGTGCGGGTCTAAGTGTTTAATCGTTCTCGACCGTGTGATAGGTCAGCTAATGTCTTTCCTCTGGGCTGTTTGCCCCGCTGTTTGCTGCCCGACGCGTCAACTCCAGCTGTTCCACAGAGTCATGACGATACATGCCCGCGTTTACGAAGTAGTTTTGCATTGCATGATGACTGCAGCCAGTGTATCACGGAAAATTTGGCCGTGGCTTGCAGCTCGACTGCGGAGTAGTCGCTGGCGGCGACAACAACACCGTAGTTGGCTGGAACCGGCGCCGTCTTGCAGTTGGCAAAGTTGGCAACCTTGACATCGAACCTTGCTTTGCCATTCGGATATGGAACACTGGGAGACTTGATCCAACCGATGCTGTCAATCTTTCCAACCGAAGGTGACTCATCCGGGCTTGGTTGAAGAAGATGTAGTTTGGTGTGTCGTCGGACTTGTTGAGGACCGTGATGAGGTACTCGGCAGTGGACATTTTGGTCTGAACCAACGTTTAGCTACCTGACCAAGAGAAAGCCGCACCCCGCAACGTCATGAGACACTGTCAGGGTGCCCGATGCGCAGACAACGAGCCTGGAGTTTACAAGCAGTCCTAGTGTTTTATTTTCGTCTTTACCAGCCTCACCACATATCTTTTATTGTTGGATTGTTTGATTCCAGATCTCTCTCCTTGAGACATGGAAATTGATGAATCTCCCTTACGAATACGCCCTTTTCTTTCCATGTCGTAAGCCACGAACGTTGCTCATGGCAATGCAACGGGCCCGTCGGGCTTTGGCCGGAGGCACGGAGGAGCGTGGAACAGATGGCCCCTCCGTCTTCTGACGAACAAGGTGTACAGGCCGCCAGCGATGTACACTGCCACAACGCTGATAATGACCGGCCACCGGAATTGATCTGGCCGGGAGAAGATGATTGTTGTGACAAATGAGAGCAGCTCGAAGAGGTTTTGGAAGGCGGCCTCGACGGCTGAGAACGTGCCACGGTAGTCGGCCTCGACTTCCTGCAAGACGGCATGCTCAGCAAACATGTCCTGTATCACTGTATGTTTAGAGTCAGAGAAGGGGAGAAAGGCTAACATCTTGCACAATGATCTGGGCGCAAAAGTCGTATCCCCATAGCCCTAGCCGGCTTAAGGCTACGCAGACAGCCAGTCCCGTAGCCGACGTCGCCCGCTCGGCCGGCGTGCCGGAGAAGCCGGCAAGGAACCAGCCCGAACCGGCGGCGAGGAAGGTCATCTGCAAGCTGAGGCTCCAGATGCCCCCGCGGACGGGGCCGAGGCGGCGGACGAGGCGCGGCGAGGCCCAGGTGGCGGCGAGCTCGACGGCGGTGCTGGCGGTGCGGGCGACACCGACGTGCAGGGGCGTGTAGCCGACGGAGAGGAGGAAGGTGACCATCTGGCCGGAGAAGGAGAGCACGGTGAGGTAGAGCAGGGCGAGGGCGAGAGAAGGGAGGAGGACCGGGTGGCGGGCATAGAAGGGGAGGGAGGATATGGGGAGGAGGGCGTTGAGCCAGGAGCGGGATGGATGATTATGGGGGCCTGGGGGGGTGTCGTCGTGGCCGGATGGGGTTCTGCGGAGGGCGGGAACGCTTTTGTAAACCTAATATAGAGTGTAATGTCAGTAGGTGTTGGTGTGTTGATGCAAGACCAGGAGGTGGATGGATACTTACCCGCGCGATGCAGACGTACTCGATGGACACCGAGACGACATTCATGCCGAGTACCGTCCAGATGGTCATCAGCGTGGACGCCATGGCTACCAGGGAGATGGCCAGCGGCCCGAGCAGCTTGCACAGGAGATCGATTCGACGGAGGCGAGCGTTTACGACTGAGCAGATGTGAGCAAGCATGACGCCGAGACTGCGGCCGATGCTCCGAGTATAGGAATTCCGCTCACCTCGCCGCCAGTTCTCATCACCGTCCGTCATGACAACCACCCAGTCCCTCTCGACAGCTACCGTATTCGCCATCGACGCCAGCTTCTCGACACCGGCCAACACGCACAGCGCCGCGAAGAGCCCGTCCCTGCCCCAGCCCCGGCCCCGGCGCCCATCCTCGGCACCCAGTCCGCCGCCAACCCCCCCCGCGCGCTCCAGGAGCCAGAAG
>NRSZ01001240.1:0-12375 GCA_002901185.1 Tolypocladium capitatum | reverse complement strand
GGGGGGGGGGACAGAGGAGCAACTTTGACAGCAACCGCCAGCAGCCCGACGTTCGACGGCAGAACAACCAGAATGGGCCGACTAGGGAACTGTACGATCCGAGTTACTCGCCCAGGCCGGATTCCACGGCTCAGAGACGAGGGGCCCTGGGCGACTCGTCGACGACAGGCCCGCCGCCGAGAGACGAGCCGCAACAACCAATCCGGGCACCGAGGGGACCCGACGGCAGCGGACGGGGGGGCATGGGCTTCACGCGCCGTGGCGCCAAAGAGAGTTGATTCTCGCTTCTTCAACTACCAAAACTACCATCCGCCTCCTATCTTGCCGGCCAGCCGAACAACCTTTTCGGCGTCGGTGGTTTTGTCCCTTCCAACGTCGCTAATCACCTCACGATAGCTCGTGAATGCCAGCCTATCTAGGCCTATGCCCGTCATGTCGGACCAGTGCGCCAGGGTATCATCAATATACGACCGGGAAATGCCGCCCACGACATCCCCAGAACTCGCGTCAACCTCCCGCCACGCCTCGTCGCCAGAAAAGTATGCCTCGTCAACCTCTGACAGCCAGTCTCTTTGCTCCTGCGGACCTGGCTTTCCAGCAAAGTTCTTGCGCTCAACGACGACGGGGTCGTCGACTTTTATCTGGCCGCCACCATTGGTGCAGCCCCCCGGACACGCCATGACTTCGACATAGCCATACTCGAGGGAGGCCGACTTGCCCGCAGGACGCCGAGCGCTTCCAAAGGGTCTGCCGCCGGGCATGCGGGACGACCGGGCGGGCTTTAACTTCCTGACCAAGTTTTGGATATTCCTGAAGCCATAATACCGCGCGGCCTTGAATATGGGCTCGCCGTTGAGGATGACGAGGTATTCCACAACGTCCGCGTTGCGGCCCTGGCTCATTTGAATCTCGGAGCCGGGGGTTTGGGCGGCTCGGCTCTGCAGGATGTGGTATAGCGGGCCACCCGACGAGCCGGCCGCGCGAGGTGGGTTCCGGGTGCCGCGTTGGGGGAACAGGAAGTCGTGCAGCCTCGAGTCTGGAAACGGCTCTGGCGGGGGGGTAGAGAGTTGGTCCCCGGGAATATCAAACAAGCTGATTCCCCTCGATTCGGCGAGCATGAGGATCTCTTTGCTTGTGATGACGCAGTCGACGTCCCGGACGCCTCGCCCCGGCAGCCCTGCGCCGTCCCAGACCTCGTCCGTAAGCTCCTCCCGGCTGGCCTCGAGCTTCTTGTCGAAGCACGGCATCACAGCCAGATGCCATATTCTGCTCGGGGGGATACCCAGCTTTCGACTCAGGGCCGTCTTCAGCAACGTCCCCATCAGGGCTTGTGGTGACTTGACCCTAGACAGGTGGCCGAGGACGTGAGGGTGTGTCTTTTCGGCGTAGCACACCCAGCCGGGACAGGCCGAGGCCAGGATCGGCTGCGACGGAGCGGTGGCGCCTGCTCCGGAGGTGCTGAGCACTTCGTCGGCGCCGAGTACGAGGCTCGCCTCCCTCGCGACGTTGGTGTCCACCACCCACGCGAACCTGTTGTGCCACCTGCCCCCCTTGGCCAGTCCGGTAGGCGCCCGCAACAGGTTGTCGAGCATGCGGCCGGCGTCGCGCTCCGACACATGGGCCCCGCACGTGGCCGCCAGGTTCGCCCTCGTCTGCGGGCTCACGCTGGCGACGAACAGCTTCGCATCCTCGTCCTCCAGCCCCTCAACGGAGAAGCCGCCCGCGGCGTCGGGCCCCACGACCCGCAGCGCCGGCGCTGCGTCGAGCGTCGACAGCACCTCGGCATGGCTCTGGAGGCTGACGAGGACGGCCTCGGCGGAGGTGACGCAGCCGGAGCACGCGAGGCAGTCGGTCAGGGATATTTGCGCCGGGTCGGCGGCGGCGGCGGCGGCTTGCGGGCTGCCGTCAAGGATGACTTCGGTCTCGTCGGCGGACGACGGCGCGGGAGGGGCGCTGGGGAGGGTTTCGATGGGCTTGATGCAGGCGACGCCGGGGGAGATGAAGTCGTTGAGGTCGTCGACGGAGAGGATGGCACTCATGGCGCGGGCTGGGGCCGCGCCGTTGGGCGGGGCGACGTTTATCTGCTTTCTGAGCCCGAGGCCGCAGTGGTATGGTGGTTCCTCGGGGATGATCCAACTCGGACGGCGGTTCGCGATGAACGCAGCGATATGACAAACAAGTTCTGTCTCAGAGACGACGATATTGAGGCGTGCAGCGAGGCGTGTCACGGTATTTGAATGGGCGTCGCGTCGTGCGCAGGAGGATGGTGATTCATGCAGACGCGACTGATGGAAGCAATACGGAGTACGAAGTAGAAAGCCGAGGATTAGAAATGGACGGCGACCGAAATCGGCGTGGTTTGTTTGTGTGGGCCAAAGTACGGAGGGTATAGGGTAGATCGGACTTTGACGCTGCATACTATTAGCTCGGATGCGTGCAATGGGCGGTGACAATTTGAGGCAATTTTATGCCGTTTTATGGGTAAATAAACGGCTAGTTGCGAAGGAACATGCCCACGAGCACACCTCTGCCTACCCGAAAGTGGGCTATTGTGGCTAGATCGTGGCAGAGGGCAATGTGAGGTAACATCTACGCCATACAAAGTACTCGTACATGCCAGCAACGTAGTAGCGGAATTTGCGGTGTCGGCGCTCTTGCACGACCGCACCCACTTCCGGGCCAGGAAGACAGAGGTTGCAGGCTTGTTAACTAGGCCGGTTCATAGCGTAGGCTTGTTAACTACCTCGTAGGCCGTAAATAATCTACAAGTTGAAGGGCCAGTGCCTTGTGACGATATTCTTCCGGGCTGAGCAAACACGCTCGATACTCGCTTAGTCAACTCTGAGTCTCTGCCACAGGTGCGCGGGATCCCGCGCCAGCATCTCTCTGATGCCTTCAATTGCCTTTGATGCCTTCAACTAGGTAAAAACGAAGGATATGCATAGGCGATTCGAACCCTCAACCTTCCTAGAACGATCTGACTCGCTTGAGTTGACCTGATACAGCGGCGTGGGCGACGAGTGTGCCCGGGAAGCTCAATACTGTACCGCGGCTAGCTGCGTCGTAGGCTATCTCACGATTTCGCCTCTTTCGGCCTCGCTATTAGTTTATTATTTAATTAAATAGAAAAAAAGATAATTATCGAAGAGATGCTTTAATAGAGTAAGACGGGAGGTCCGAAACTTGATTGTACGCGTAGGTCTAACCGGGTAGTTTGATGGAGTAAACGTGGAGTCCGGAGGAACACCGCAACTTACTGCCGCAGCCTGGCGTGTCGTAGGTTGCCGCGACACGCGATTTTGCTCGCAGGTCTCTCGGGGTCAATTGAACCAATCGGGGCTTTCGCTTACCAGAGAGGCTTACATAAGGTAGGCCTCTTGCTAATGACAGTGCTTCGTAACCCAATGTTGGAATCCTAATCAGACCGCATGGCCAAACGCTGCAAACTCCTCCAGTACCCTCCTCAACCTCAAGTCTTCCGAGACCGTCTCACCACCACCCTTAGGCCCGATTCCGAGTACAATCCAAACAACCATGGGGCCCCTAGGTCACCTAGGCTTCTACAGCTTGGCTCCCTTCGCCGACGCCATTGGCCTGTCCACCGCTCTGGCTCTCCGCGGTGCCCGGGAGCTGTACGTCGGCGGTGCCGGCGAGGACGGCCTGGCGCCGCTCATGCCAGTCCACCTCGCTCTTGATAACCTGCGACAGAAGCACCTCCTTTTCCAGCCACTCCTTGTAGTACAGCTCCTCCAGTTCCTTGCACTCCTTCTTCAGTGAGTCGCCGATTTCGTCCGCCCACTTGGACTCCCAGTAGCACTTGCGGTACAGCTTGTCCACTGGGTAGGCTAGCTCCTCGGCGCTGAACAGCTCGCTCGTGAGCGCCGTGAAGAACTCCGAGTTGAGGTCCTCGCCATTAACCGACCCGTCCGTGCCGTCTTCTGGGCCAGTGCCATGCGACTGCGGCGTCTTGATGATGATTTTCAGCTTGCTTGCCTTGCCCGCCGGCCCAGACTGCATCGACTTGGGCACGGGGTCGGAGGGTCGGAGGGCCTCAGTTTCGTGAACGGTGCGCATATGCTTAGCAAGAGCATCGGATCGCGTGAAGGAGCGATCGCACTCTGCACAGGCATTAGTCTTGTGGAGGTTATCTTGGGGGACTTGGGAACTCGGCCGCGTACCAGGCAGGTAGCAATAGAACGGCTTCTCTCTCGTGTGGCTGCGCATATGGGCCTTGAGGGCATATCCGCTGGCGTGGGGGAGGCCCTTGCGGCTGCAGCTCTTCCACTCGCACGTGTACTTCTTTTGCCGGTTCTCGATGTGCGAGTTGTGGATGTGCTCAACCAGCTTGTCCATGTTCCGCTGGTCGCCGGCCGGGCAGCCGTCCCAGTCGCAAACCGTAACCTGGTCCTGAAAATCCTCCTCGTCGAGACGCGCATTGACGGGGGAGCTCGGGATGTCGCCCGACGTGTCGGACGAGACGTCGGACATGCCCTCGAGGGGATCAGGGTCCGGGACCGTCTCGGGCTCGGCTTCTGGGACGACGGCCGATGACGCTGTCGATCCGGCTTCGATCTTTTGCCGCTTCGACGGGCGGAGGGAGGCCTCGTCGTCGTCGTCGTGTGCATCATCCTCGTAGGGCTCCTCCGAGACCATGGATGACAGCGGCGAGTCCGGGGGGGAGAAGTGGCGCGGCATCGTTGCGCGTCTCGGCTCGTCGCGACGGTGGAGGACGAGTGAGGGAGTCGTCGGCGTACGCCGTGCAGCAATCAGGAAGCCTGGGGGAGATGGATTTCCACCGTCGCATTCACGGCGACCATGAAGCGCGGAGAGCGACGATGGGGCGGAGTCGTTGAGGGTGAGTTTCGGCTGCCGTCAAAAACTGGTGCGTGGTGCCAGCGACGGGAGGAGCTACAATTGGTGCACAGTGTGAACATGGCGTGCCCGACATATGTCATTTGGTTCTGGGGAGGCGCTACGCCATACAGTGCATAACACAGTGCCCTGCAAATGCCGACAACGACCAGTTTCGACTTGACTTCGAGCCAGCTTCAAAGCGCATGTCACATTCCGCATGTATCCCACCCCTGGAACCCCAAGACGGCACGGTCAGAGGAAGACGAAAACTCAAGGTAGCGACTGCGCTCTCGACCTGCTTCCAACCAACTTTAGACGGCCTCGGGCATTCCAGCTCAACACCACACCACCAACACGTCCCAATTCGGCCACACACCTCGGGCTTGTGTCGGCTTGGCAGCAGCCGAAGCATTGTACGAATTCTGAGAGCGGTCCTGGAGAAGTCAGGAACTACGGACGCCAACGTCACTGCTCGGCTAGATGCTGAAAATACCGCGGCACGAGGCGCAGGCGTGTGCAAGCACAAACCAATATCCCGTACGTGATGATCGGCAAAAGAGCAGTTTTGTCATGCAGTTTCAGCGCCACATCACATTTCCGAGTTACCTTTGTGCAAGTGCAGTGAGTTTACGGACGACAGCCATGCGACGTCTCTCGGCGACCCCCGCATGCAAGGGGGCAAATCACACAGCCATGTCGACGCTCAAATCATCCTCATCGCGATGTTGTCCGACATGGCGTACCTGTGGCAAAGATGCTTGCCTTGCTTAAAGACCAAGACCACCTGGGACTGGCTCAGCACGTCGCCGGTAAGTTATAGATCGCAACTGGATGTGAAGTCGGCAAGGACCAATGGCGCCTCGAACACCATGTATATAATAACCCATGTCCCAACTTATCTTGATACGCGGGACAAGAGCCTTTGACGGATAATGCCGGGTTGGCACTTGGGATCTCCGACTCGCCTTGACCCCATTGGTGTGTGTTGTCGAACAAACCTCTCGGGCACAATCGATCATTGAATCCCTGTAACTAAGCTGAAAATCGGGCCTTCAGCTTTATTGAATCCTTGTGCTGCGGCAACCATAGTTAAGTCCTAAGGTAACCAACCCTCCTAGTGAAGCCGCACACAGCATAGGGCAAGCTGTATGATTTGTCACCGATGAGGGTTTGAGACATTGCATGTCATACCTCGCCCCCGGGCCATCAAGTTGAAGCTGACCAGGTTGCCTCTCGTAGAGCTTTCCACCTTTATGGCGGGAAATGATTATGCTCATCCTCCAGGTCTTTTTGAAGCCGAAACCGGCAAAGGGAAGCGAGTCGGCTGAGTTCGACGAGGTATAAAGCCGAGTGAACATCCCCAACTCTTGGGACTGTCATCTCCATCGCTCAGTTCAGCACAGTCTCGAGAACGAGTTACCCCAGAGTCTTCTGTTCAGAACACAGATACCCAGTCTACACGCCAGCATGTTGTCTTGCCGCTCGATCACGCTTCTCGCCATTATGGCATGGGCAGGCCTCGCGGTGAGCGGCCCGGCTCCAACTGCCAACCCATTGCCGCAGGATCTCAGCCATCTGGACTCGATTTCGATTTGCAGATACTTCTGCCCCTGCCCCATTCCTACAAGGACGAGGAGCACCGCCGCCGCGACGTCGACGGGACAGCTACCTGTACGGCCTGTGTGGCCCGAGTATCCTGGTCCGCATCGGGTCTGAGGGCGCTACCGAGGCGGTCATCAAGCTGGCCGCTGGGGGCGACGCCGGAGATGTCGACATCAGCGAGCAGTACTTCTATAGCAACGGGGGTTGGGCCATGGGCCAGTTCGACCTGACGCCCGGTGCGCCTTGCTGCCAGATATCGCGGTGTGAGAGACGACTGCGGGTCTTTCGCCTTTCGGGGGTCGACTGTGTGACAAATGGGGAGCTCGACGGATGTTTTGGAGTACACGAGGACGGATGAGATGAGGAGGAGCCTGGCCTTCGTTTAGCCTCTGCAACAGTCGTGTGGTTGACAACGCTGATTATTTCGACACGCTCATTAACACGTACCCATAGCTCGCGCCAATACAAGCTGAGCTGCTGCTATGGTCTTTTTGATGCAGTGCCGACACAGTCTCCATGGTGTCCAGAATTCTGATGTGTCCAGAATCCTGATGTTGAAATCCTTCACCTAGCAGTGGCGTCACCGAACGACAGCCCGAGTACCTCTCGGCTCTAAGCCTCGTCAAAACGGCAACATTTCATTCTATGTGGAAAAGGATTCGCGCAAATCAAAACCTGCACCGTCGCTCTTTCGAAAAAGGAAACAAGCCGTGCCCGGAGCCTAAGCGTGGCCATTGGCGCCCAGGACCTTGCGTCTCTGTTTGACGGCGTCGGCGAGCACGTCGAGCACGGATTCCGTGTCCTCCCAGTTGATGCAGGCATCCGTGATGCTGACGCCGTACTTGAGACCGGACCTGCCCTCCTCTGGGACCTTTTGGGCACCTGTTTGGGGGTGTCAGATCTGCATCAATTGCGTAGAGACGGAGGAGGCAGGTTTACGCACCCTCGTTGATGTTGCTCTCAATCATGACGCCCACAATAGCCGTCTCGCCCTTGGAAATCTGATCGGCCAGGTCGGCGGCGACCTTGGGCTGGTTCTTGTGGTTCTTCAGGGAGTTGCCGTGGCTGCAGTCCACCATGAGCCTCTGACGCAGACCCTTTTCCCCCAGAGCCGCCTTGGCCTGGGCGATGCTCTCGGCGTCGTAGTTGGTGCCCCTGGTGCCGCCTCGCAAGATGACGAAGCAGTCCTCGTTGCCCGTGGTGCCGACGATGGCGACGACGCCGGGCTTGGTGACGGACAGGAAGTGGTGGGCGTGCTTGACGGCGCCAATGGCGTCGACGGCGACGCCGAGCGAGCCGTCGGTGCCGTTCTTGAAGCCGACGGGGAAGCTCAGGCCGCTGGCCAGCTCACGGTGCAGCTGGCTCTCTGTGGTGCGCGCGCCAATGGCGCCGACGGAGAGCAGGTCGGCGAGGAACTGCGGGGAGATGGTGTCGAGCATCTCGCTGGCGATGGGCATGCCCTTGGCGGTCAGGTCGACGAAGAGCTGGCGGGCCAGGCGCAGGCCCTTGTTGATCTTGAAGCTGCCGTCGATGTCGGGGTCGTTGATGAGGCCCTTCCAGCCGACGGTGGTGCGGGGCTTCTCGAGGTACGAGCGCATGACGATGAGGAGCTCGTCCCTGTGCTTCTCCTTGGCTGCGAGCAGCAGGTCGCAGTAGCGGAGGGCGGCCTCGGGGTCGTGGATGGAGCAGGGCCCGACGACGACGAGCAGGCGCCCCCTGTCGTCGGTGTCGTTGACGACGGCGACGACCTCATCGCGCGACTCGATGACCGTCTTCTTGGAGGCGGCCGTCTGGACGATTTCGTGCTGGAGCAGGTCGGGGGGCGTCAGAGGGTTGTATCCGCGGACTGCATGTCGTTGGCCACGGTGAATAGATGTCGCGGGGGGCGCCGACGGGGGGGCCTACTTCTCCAGTCCTCCGAGTCCTTCTTGTTGCCGACGTTTTTGTTTTCAATGTAGAACTGCGTGTTGGAGGGCTTCGTGAGCCGCGAGGACTCGGGCTTTGGCGGCGTCTTTGATGACTCACCGACATTGTGAATGAGGGGCGCCGAGGACCAAGACGATCAGGCTGCGAAGATGAATTGGTCTGCTGGAGGATGGAAAAGGGCGGTGATGCGACCCGGCCTCGAGGCAAGACGAGTCACTCACGCGTTGGCGGCGTCGGCGGCGGCCGTGGCGGCGTCGGCGTCGGCGTCGATGCCTGAGGGGTTAAACCCAACCAGCTAGCCCGCTGCGCGGCGACGAGGGTCTGTCGTGCAGTCGACGACTTGATATATGTATAGTACAGATACAAATAATGCCACCCTGGGCCTGTGGCCACGTCCGCCTTTCCGTGGGCTCTACGCCTGCTGGACAGCCAGCGGAACAGCCGTGTGCTCGGCCCTACCCGACAAACTCGTCCTCGATCATTGTTTCCCACGGGCAGCCGCTCTCCCATACCGTCTCCATCAACCGCCTCGCCTGGTAGACCTAACGCCGCGTCAGCAACCGCAAACACGTGCATGGCCATCTCCGACGACGTCCACGTACCTGCGCCATGCCGCTCGTCTCGGCACTCTTGATCCTGGCCAATATCTTGGCCCGACGAGTCTCGTCGGCCGTCTCGCATCCCGCCGTGAACATGGGGAACAGCAAGCCCGTTTCGGCGTTTCCGCCCACCCGCGTCTGCTCCAGGCATTGCACGATCTGCTGCACCGGCCCCTGGACGTCTGCGTGGCTCGAATGTTTACCCAGTACCCGGCGATGGAGATGAACAATCCCGGCCCAGTGAAACGCCTCGTTGGTGGCTGCCATCTCGGCCAGGTCTCGCATTTGGATGTTGCCCATGCGCACGTGCACGCACGGCCTCGACGACTGCTTCATGCTGTCCATCAGCTGCTGCTCGAGGGACAGAGCGAGCTCGACCGTCTTTGGGCGAGGGACCCAGCCGGGCAGCACTTGGTGATCGCGCCCGATCCGTTCCCTGTCGCACAGCTTCGCCATGCCCGCAACGTGATTCAGGAGACGCGCGCATCTTGCCGAGAACCCCATGATGCAGTCGACCTCGTCCATGTCTTTGATCAGGGCATCGATATTCAACGGGTGGATGCGAATGGCAGTGTCGTCTCTCGGCGCAGGACTGAGAGTCCCCAGCGTGTTCAGGTGAGCGAGCCAGCTGCGGATGAACAGGCACTCCTCGTCGCGCTCGTGGTCGAACCGCCCGTTGTTCAAGTCCTCCAGCCGTCTCGCCATGAGCTCGCCCGCCTGCTTCAGGTGCTGGCGCCATGTGATGCCGTGGCCCAGGACCCCTGGCGATACAATCTCCAACGACGCCAGCATGATCGACTGGGTCAACGTGACGTTGGAAACCGGCTGCCGATCATCGGCCAGCGCCTCTCTGAGCGCAGGAAAGACGTCTTGCGCCCACTCGGCCATGCGCATCTCTGGCACGTTGGACTGCATCGACCGTGCCCGGTGTGCCGCTTCTGGAGTCAGCGGCAGCTCTTTCAATATTTTTCTCGCGAGGGAATGTCATCTCATACCTGAGTACGCCAGGAGGAGACTCATCAACCCATCGCTGTTGAGAGCCATTCGTGGCAGAGTTCTACTCATCGGGTTCGACTCTAGCTCGTGGTAGGGAACGAGCACTGCCCAGGACGTCAACTAAGCTTCATGGCAGGAATCAGGTGTGCATCAACAACATACATACCTTTGGCGGTATGGTCAATGAAGTGATGCTGCAGGTAGACGGTCAACATGACAGGTCCGAGATGATCCTCGGTGCCACTTACAAAATACTGCACGGGTGAGCCGTCAGCTGACAATCCAGGAACATGACGGCACGGGGGATGGGCTTACCAGCAGGTCCATCTTGTTGTTCCGCAGCCTAAGGGCGCATGCTCGGTCAATGACTCGTCTCGGCGGCGGCCGCTCGAATGCTTACCTGTCCGGCAGTGGCTCCAGCGCCCACGGGATGAGGATGGAGACGGCCTTGCCGTAATAGCCGCCTTCCTGGCCGCCGGCGGTGTGACCCTGCGACGCTCTCGCCACGTCGCCGGAGCTTGCAACCCAGTTGAAGGGCTCACACCCTGCCGGCGTGACTAGAGAGATGGCATTGTCATCGTCGTTGCCGGCCACGTCCTCGTCCCACTTCCCCAGGTCGTATCCGTGGAAGCGTCGACCGCCGTCCCCGTGCCCGGCATCTGCGCCCAGGATCGGCCCCGGAAGATTGTGCCAATACGACAGGTCGTGCGGGTCGATGAAGTCGCTGCTCACAGACAGCCGCGAGTCTGGCGATCCCAGCGGCTGGCTGTCCAGCCAATGCGACTGGCAGAGGATGTCGTCACTGTACGACGACGCTGCGGGGGTCAGAGGCGAGTCGAAGAGCGCCGGGGACGCGGGCATGTGGGCCGTGAAGGGGCTCGACGAGGAGCGCGCCTCACCGGGGTCAAGTTCGTTGAGCTCGGCCACGGACTGGCTCTTTTCGTGGTGCGCAGGCAGGGCGGGCCACGTTGACTGTGTCGCGTCGCCATCGTGGCGCCTCTTGGCAACAAATCCCACGTTTGGCGGAGTTTCGTCGACGAAGATCAGCTCCTCGCACGTCGAACGCCGCTCCCTGGCCACGGAAGAAGGCCCTGGAGAGTCTGCTTCCCGAGGCGCCCCTTCGCCCGACTGCTGCATCGGCGAACCGGCCGGCTGCGGCGTCTTGTTGGCGAACAGGTTAAACCACTGGTCCTGCTCCATCGGCCGCGACGGGCTGCCGACGTCAGCAGGGCGTGGAAACGAGCGCTTCGTGCGGCGGCCTTCCCAGTTCAGGCGGATGCTGTAGTCGCAGACATCGCCCGTCTTGAGGCAGCTGTAGCGGAAACGGACATCATCAGCAGCAGTCTTCGGCTGGAGACGCGGAGATGCGCCCTACTTGTTGCACGCTGGGTGCTCTTCTCCGCATTTGACCTTGCGTGATTTACACGGCCTGCGAGGCTTTAGTCCCCACGTCCCATGGCGACCGCGTTCCGGGCTCGAGTCGGAGGGGGGACTCACCAGCATCCCTTTCGGCTTCGGCGCTTCCGCTCTGATGCGCCAGATGGATTGGGGCGCGGCATTCTGCGGTCACGCCTCGCAGGCGACGTGACCGGAGCCTCCCCCAGCGTTGAGACGACGCGCGGCTTTCCGGCAGATGGGCGGCGCGGCGAGAAGTCGGCATGCTCTGCAGCCCGCGGTTCGTCGTAGGGCAGCAACGGGGGCGACGGCTGGCGGCCAGCTCCCGTATGTGAGACGTGGTAGGCGACTTTCGAGCAGGAGAACGGGCACGGATCCGATCCATGGAGGCGGGTCTCGCGCGCGCACGAAGAAGCAGATGGAAACAGGGCAACAGCGTCCTTCAGGCCCGATGGCGGGAGCGCAGATTCATATACGGCGGCTTACACGGGCTGCCTCCGACGACGGCAGCCCGCCGATCTCAACATGGTGTTCATACGTCTGCCCACACTTGCCAGGGGGGGTTTTCTCAGCTACGAGCAGACGGAGGCCATGGCGCCTCGTCCGATCCGTCTGCAGCCAGCGGTTGGCCCCAGTACTCGCAGCAGATGGCCGACGCACCGAGTCCCGATCCAACGGGCTGGGGCTGTCAGTGCCTCGCTAACCGCGGCTGAGGGGCAGGGCGGGCGGAAATGGAGTAAAATAAAATAAATAAATCGGCAGTTGGCGTGCTGCGGCTGGACGGCTCTGCCCGACGCCACGCAAGCACCTACACAACGTCAATGTTGAGGATCTTGATGTCCTCCTCGGGCTTCTCCTTGTGCGTCCGCGCATTCTCGATCTTGTGGACGATGTCGAAGCCCTGCGTTGCCCGCCCAAAGATTGTGTGCTTGCCGTCGAGCCAGGGCTGCATGACCCAAGCCAAGGGACCCGTTAGCTTCACGTTTTTGCACGCAGGGGCACC
>NRSZ01000472.1:13372-44995 GCA_002901185.1 Tolypocladium capitatum | reverse complement strand
CTGCGGCTTCCGCTCGACGCCGCCGCCGTCCACCGCCGCCGACATCTCGCTCATCAGCACGGCGCGGTCGTCGCCGCACCGCGGCTACGCCACCGACGGGGCCGGCGCCGACCCGCGGCACCCCTCCGGCGTGGTGGTGACCACGGCCATGCGCCACGAGAGCAAGCCCGGCGCACCGGTGTCTGGCCCTGCGGACCGGGGCATCCGTGCCTCCGGTCCCCGTCCTGGTTCCGATACTAAACACGCGCCGTCGGGGGCGAGCAGCGAATTGCTCGTGCCGGAGAGCTTCAGCAGGCCACGGACGAGCATCATGGGCGGGCAGCAGCCGCACCAGGACGTCAAGTACTACAGCCACTACGGCCGGCACTCGCCCTGTTAAACGACGCTATTTTATTATTATTGGACACGCCAAGGATGGATGTATAGGATACGCGGCAACATTCTGCGAGTAACATGGGTTACCTGACTGCATAACACCACCCTGTCGGCCCATCTCGCCCCCAACTTACCCCTTTCCGTAATCAAATACACACACACGAAGCCTTTGTTCTGTGAGACTATGCAAGACACGTTGGACAATGGAGAGGGATAGACATGCTTGCATGCCAACAAATCGCTCGCTCGCGCCACAATGTCTGACCCGCATTCGACATGTGCGACCTGACCGAGACAGCTCATAGACCCCTACAAAGGCAATACCTCCCTGCGTTCGACGTCACACGCGCAGCAAGCACTTCCCACAATGCGAGCACGGCCTATCCGGTACACCCGTGTGATAGACGAGTCCCCGTCAACGATGCGTGTTATTTGCTCGTCCTGGCTCGTACTCTATATCTAACCCCCGCGAGTCCTTGGTCCTCTCCTTTCACAAGAAAAGAGAGTCCCACGCCTTCACCTGCCCCCGCCAGTGGCGGGTATGTAACGAGTGTTCTGGGGGGGAGGAGCAGGTGCGTGCGAAACAAGACCATGCATGAAAAGAGAGGTCAAAACTGCGTGCTTCTCCATCAACCTGTGGAGCCAAGATCCAGACGAAATGGACCCCCGCATCCAAAGGAATGAGGAGAACAAGCCAGATATATACAGAAGTGAAGTTGCGTCCCCTTTCATCTTGTTATCTTGCCATATGATGCCAAAATCCTCCCTCGGTTTGCCGTTGCCCGAGAGAGAAAGGGAAGAGATGGTGCGTATGCCCTATCAAATGTACGAGAAGTGAAATTCGGTCTGCATGCGAGACTGCCAGCGGGCGTCTTACAGCGTGGCGTAGAGCCTGCCGATGTCGCTGGGGCTGTTCCCATTGCCCATCAGCATGCCGGACGCGACCATGAAGTACGAGTAGCCTTGGAGGTAGTCGAGACTGTCGAGCCTGGGGATGACGCTGCGCAGGAAGCTGGGGACCTGGCTCTGGTCACCAACGGGCGCGAACTCGGTCAGCCAGATAGGCTTGCCGCCGCACGCCCGGTGGGCCGCGTCGAGGTGGGTGAAGAGGCTATCGGCGTACTGCGCCTCCGCGTACCAGTGGACGTTGCAGAAGTCGACGGCGCACCTGCCGTTGCAAGCACTCATGAAGTTGTTGAGCCACTGGATACCCTCGCCAGGATTGGCGCTGTTGGTGACGGCGGGGGCGCCGATCGGGGCCTTGCCGGCGTACTTGTTCATGTACTGGATGTGAGCGTTGGCGGCGTCCTGGGGAGACATGTTGGCCTGGCCAGCGTTGTCGGGTTCGTTGAAGCTGAATATGGCTTTGGCGCCGTTTTGAATGGCCCTGGACACGTCCTGGTCCCATGTGTTGGTGTGCTGAGGGCTGGCACCCCAGAGCATAGGAATGTAGTTGAAATTGCTGCCGAGACCCTGGGCCACGGAGCCCCAGTTGTAGCCCCAACCGCACTTGGTACAAGTAGCGCCGAAAGCGTTGCCAAGACCAGGGTCGTTGTAGGCGATGCCTCGCTTTTGGGCGGGCGAACCGTTAACATGAGCATTGGTATAATCGGCGGCCGCGGGTACCTGGATGACGGGAGGAACGTTGATGATACCCGCGGCGGACAACTGCAACAGCTTGGGAGCGGGCTGGATGGCCGTGACCAGAGTGGTCAACGGAGTGGTCGATGGAGTGGTCGATGGAGTGGTCGACGGAGTGGTCGACGGAGTGGTCGACGGAGTGGTAGCCGGCGGGGCGTCAGCGACGAACTCGGTGGCAGCGGCCTCAGACTCCTGGTCTATGGTGATGCTGATCGTCTCCCAAACAGTGACCCAGTCGGTGACGATGTCTCGCTTCTCGACGTCCCGACGGCGGAGGTAGCGGTGCGAGTTGAAGGCGAGAGCCTGCCCGGCGAGAGCGGCAAAGGCCGTGAGGGCCACGATGTGTTTTACGTACATTTTGGTTGATGTTTCTCTGAATCTGAGAAAGTCAAAACGAGCTGAAGCCCCGTCTATTTAGGATTCTCGAGATAAGAGGGGCGTGCTGCGCGAAGCAAGGAAAGTTGCTTCTTCGACGTCCCGCGGATACGCTGCAGGTAAAAGGATAGTCTCAATCGGCCAGGAGGTGACAAAGAGTTGTGGCCTGGGGATTGGTTGGCTTCGGCGCAGAGTGAATGAAGGCCAAATTCCAAGATCGGATGAAGTTGTGCACACGAAACTTGAACGGGGGTCGGCACGGCCGAAAAGGGAACGTTGGCAGTCTTTCAAAGACGCAGAAGAATGAGTGCAAACGGCGTACGCCGCGCGAGGTCGAAGCTGGCGCCGGATGGAAAGGAAGGACAACGGGTGGTTGAAGTGAAGGTGAGGAGGGAGAGGAAAAGAGAGGGAGTGGGAGAGGGAGATGGAGTGGCGGCAAGCCCTAGATATGACAGGCGTTGCTCCGCGCCCTGCTCGGGCACGCCATATTCAGGGCACCGGCACAGGCACAGGCTACCTGCCCTGCAGGTTGCCTACCCAAGGTACCTAACTGCAAATGCCGCGCCGCCGGCTACATTCGACGGGCGCCGGGTGCACAGGAGGACGGCGGCAGCGCCCACGAGCCCGTGCGGAGACCGGAGTAGGTAGGCAGGTAGGTCGTATGTTCCGCGAGCGCAAGTCCCGGGCTTCAGGCGGCGACGGGGTGGGTGAGTCGGGGTGGGTGAGTCGGGGTTGGGTTCTGCATGGGGGGGCGGCGGCGGTGGCTCCAGCGGCGGTGGCTCCAGCGGCCACGGCCCACCGCACTGCAGCTGGCTGCAGGCGCGGGCTGCTGGCTGCCGGGATTCGTCGGCGTGGAGCGAGGAGAGTGCTCCGTGGTCGGGCGGATGGCTGGCAGCAAGCGCTGCTATCCGTCGCGGTTCAACGTCTGGTGTTTAGAGTCGCCGCTAAGGCGCCACAGCGTCGCGGCGGGCGGAGGGGCGGAAGCGCCAGCGACCTTCTATTTCGAGGGCCGGACCCGGCGCCGCTGCCCCTCCGCAATGTAGCGCCAGGGGCAGACGCCGGCGCCACGCGCCCCGCGCCTGCTGCTGCAGCGGGCGTTCCATTGGCCGCGCCGCCAGGCACAGGCCTCTGGTTGGCCGCGCGGGCCTGAGGCCCAGCGGGAGCGGGGAAGCGGCGGGCCCCTTCGATTGTTTCCTCGAGCCCGCCGGCGCCCAATCGTGGCCCGAGCCCGCCATCCACCACGGCCGGTGAAACCGCCATGACAGCGCCTGCACAGCGCCGGCACAGCGCCTCCACAGCGCCTCCAAGAGCGCCTCCAAACGCGCCTCCAATGCGCCTCGCAAACTCGCTGGCTGGCCTTTGGCAGCTTGCCAAGCTGCACCTGCAGTGGGTCGGTACGGATGGCGGCACACGGATGCAGGCACCGACGCAGGAGCACGCACTCGAGGGACTCGCCGGCAAGGTCGACGCGCCGCCGTCTTGCGCCGGACGTGTACCTCGTTACACTGTGCATCGCGAGCACTCGCAGATGACGACTCGTGCGACGCAGCCACCCGGCTCCTGGTTTTTCTTGTTTGCCCTGCCTCCACCGTGGCGGGGTTTCTCACGCCAACAAAGAAGCAAACACGCAAGGGCAAGGGCCGCAGCCGGAGTTTGTTTTCGCTGCCCGGTGGCCCGTTGGGCCTCGGTGTCGTGGCCGTGTAAACGTGGTTCCATCCACCCAATGTCGTCCGTCCGAGGCCTCAGCTGTCGTTCGTCCCAGGTTGGCATCCCAAGGCGGAGGGCAAGGGCCATGGCCCCAGCCACCCGTCGCAGTGATACGAATGCTCGTCGTACGGCCCATAGTGCTTTGTACGACCCAGGTTGCCGCCGCACGCAGGTGCTCGCATGTATGTCGTGCGAGCTCGACTCGGCACTCTTGTCGGCAACGTTGCTGCCTTCTTCATACCTAGCTAGGTCCATGTCGCCGTCTGGGATGTACTCGCAAGGTACCTGTCTACGAGTAAGTACTGCCCCCGCAGTCTCGAGGCATTGTCCTGGATCCGGCCGAGCCGCGTCAAATTCTCGACAGAGACATTACGCGTCGGGTCACTTGTTGGACTGCAGTCAGCCGTACGTGCAGGGTGATGGCGCGTCCTGTCTCGGGGATCCAGCAGAGACGTTGCCGTAAATGGTCCGAAAACTGCACCCCTGCGCTCAGACCCCTGCACTCAGACCCCTGCAAGATCTGCTCTCGGCACCCGGAGCCGACGGGCGACAGGGAGTCATCGGGGGCTATGAGTTACGAGTACTCGTCCGCTGCCATGGGTGGCAGTGGGAGTGATGAGTTCGCTTCCAACGTGGTGCATGCTACTTCGCAGTGAGACACCATCGGAGCAGCGGCCTGGTGCCCGGGTCGCGGAGCAAGCATTGCCGGCTGCAGGGAGCTCCGCCGTACGTCGAGGCGATGACGATAGTAGCTGATTGGAGAGAGGCAGGGAAGGGCCTTGGAGTGGCAACTGCGAAAACTAGGCCTAATTTGGAAGGGGCAGACTCGGTGAGGCAAGTCGATATACCGAGGCCTGCACCAGCTTAGATCTTAATAGCTGCTACACGCAATCCTGTAGGAAGCTATTGCGGTTTGGGAGCGGCAATTAACTAGGTAGGCAGTCGGGCGATGATACCTATCACAGCAGGTTCCATCGCTGGCCAATGTGCCACATGCGGGCCATTATGCAGAGGCGACAGCTGCCGTTCCAACCTTGTTTCCGCAGACAACACGCACATGCCGTGGAACCCTGGGCATCACTGCGCTGAGCCAAGAGAGTCGAGGCCTTGCTTGTCAAATGCCCTCCACGACGTCGTGCGAGACGGGTACAAGAGCTGCTGGTAAATTAATTCTCCAGCAATCGAGGGCGGGGCACGTATGCGGGATCGCGGTTGAGACTGCCAACCACGGAAGCTTCAGCTTGGCACGTCTTCATACCATCGCCGAGTTCTATGTTCTAGTGCAGGCAGCTCAGCACACGGCGTGCCGAGTACCGCCACATGCAGTCCCATGCGGGCACGGAGCGTTCGTCTACGGCCCAAGTGGGTGAGAACGATGCAACACCTTGCTGCTCCGTACCAAGGGTCGCGGGCAACCGGCGGGCAACCGGCGGGCAAATGGCGGGCAAATGGCGGGCAAGTGGCGGGCAACCGACGGCCCAAGCATGGCGGGAAGGACAAGAATGCTCGTGGTCTTGGGAGCCATGTTCGGTGTCCGCGTGTTGATGTGAGCAGTTCCATCATTAGCTGATCATGGTACCCGATGCACCGCCAGCTTCCAAAGTTCCAAGCACAATTGGGAAACAGGGAACGATAGCCTCAGTTCAGCGCTTGCCTCGACATCACAAACCCCCACAGGGTTGTCCCATGTGGTCTCGTTACAAGACTCGACGTTTCTGCCCCCCGGTGCGCCACTGACAGTGGTATCTATCGGCGTTGGGATGTGTCAGGTTATAAGGAGGATTATGCTGTGCACGAGGTGTGGCGTCTACATTTTTTAGCAGGATGCTTCTGGTATTGATGCGTTCCCATGCATCAGGCTTCGTAGCTAACGCTCGCATGCCGCAACTTCCGCCATGTACTCGCCCGACTCTGGATCCTGACATGCGATAGAGCCGTTTATCTCGACGCCGAACCATGGGTTATTCGAATTCCGCACTGCTTGATGTCTTGCAACTGCGAGGCCGCGGTGGATGGTCGAGGCCCCGCTGGGCTCTCTAGGGTAGCTGGTGACTTCAAGCTTTCGTCTGGCGGGGAATTGACCCGTAAGCGTGCGGGGCAGGCAAGAACGGCGAGTCAGGGCACCTGCCTCGTCGTGACTGCAATAACCTGCTGCCTGTTGCCGCCTGGGCTCGACGGCTGCAAGGTTGCTTTGCTCAGCTTGCTCAGCTCGCCAACGTTATCGCTGTTTCTGTACCGAGAGTCGACGACAGTATCATCCTAGTGACGGCTCACCTCAACAACATCGACATGTCCAAATCACCGTCTGTTCGCGACGCTCGAGAGCGATGTGGAGTGTGGGAAGCCACGGGCCGGTGGACGATGCCAGAGTATTACGGGTATTTCGGTACTTCGTTCTTGTGGCACTCTGGACACTCTGGACCACAACTTCGTGGCGTCGAGTCGTCAGCGGGTCGTGAAGCCCACCGACGCAGCCGGCAAGCTTGGGGCTGAAGACGGAAGCCGGGGCCGAGGGCCGGGGTATTGATGGCCCGGTTCACTGCCATTCTTACGGCGGCGCCTCAACGACATGGCCATCGTCGCAAGATCACCACACGTGACGGGTGCCCTGCAACAACTAGCCTTCGCTTCGGTGTCTTGGTTCGCTCGAAACCTGCCTCCTCTCACTCCGCGTTCGCAACGCCGGCTCACAACCGCCTGGCGTCACTTCTCGACAGCGCAATCACCATGGACATGCAGCCGTTTTCGGCGGGCATGCTGTCCTACCCGGAGCCCCCAGAGTTCGACTATTCCTCGTTTCTGCAGAGCGGGGACACCCCCCTTCACGACGCGTCCAATGGCGCCCACTCGGCGGCCGCCCTGTCGGAAGATTCATCCGGCAAGTCGACGCCGCCCAGCTCGGACCATAGGAGCACGACGAGCGGCCCCAACCATGCCGTCGTTCGCCGGCAGCCGACGCATAAGCAGAGACTGGAGAGGCGGGGCCACACCAAGAGCCGCCGGGGATGCTACAACTGCAAGAGGAGGCGTATCAAGGCATGATGGTCTTGCTGTCCAAAGGCCAGACCCAAGCGCTGACCGTCGCGTAGTGCCAGGAGACTCGTCCGGCGTGCGGCCACTGCGTCAAGACTGGCCTCAAATGCGAATATCCCTCCGTGCCTCAAATCACCCACCAGGTACGTCTTTTACCCAATCTGCAAGAACCACTTCCACACGGCGCACACTGCGGCTAACCTGCGTCGAGTAGCCTCACCATGAGATTCCCCTGTTCAGCTTGCAAGACATGCGCTTCTTCCAGCACTTCCTCACCCAGTGCTATCCACACCACCCGCTGAAGCAGGAGGATATCTGGACACACGAGATCCCCTGCATCGCGCACAATGTACGCCATGGTTACGAGCACTCCTCTTTGTGTCTAGACTGATGACGCTGGTTCGCCTAGCACGATTTCCTGATGCATGCCATTTTGGGGTTCGCTGCGTCGGAGCTGACCCACACCGACAGCAGTCTTGTGACGGCGGCCATGAACCACCGCATCAAGGCCATTAGGGCCATCAAGAAGCGGCTGACGGAAGGCTCGAGGGTCGAGACGACGTACGAAGAGGCCAACGCGCTGGTGGCGACGTGCTTTGCCCTGACCTTCCAGTCGGTCAGCCTCGACGATGGGCTGGCAGAGTACATGACGTTTATACGCGGCATCCTCATCATCGGGATGCAGATGATGTTCAAGGGCATCAAGCCCGTCTTCCAGACCCTGTTTGAGGATCGCCAGAATGAGCTGGTGGCGCCATTGATGCAAGACCTTCCGTTGATCCAGAGGGCATGGGCAGACGCGGCAGTGGAAGCTATATCGAACCTGCGGCCGCTCTGCGTGGATGCGGTGGAAGTGGAATACTACGAGCAGCTCCTTGGAATTGCCGAGAAGCTGTATACCAGCTCTTTCGATGGTGAGTCGCGTGGCCGTCACCCATCCGATTCCAGGGGCTAATGACGGTGGGCTGCTAGCGTACAAGGCCAACTCGAGGGAATATGGCTGGTGGATGATGCTGCCTCATGCCTCGTTCCAGGAGCTCATCAACCTTAACCGACAGGTGATCATCCTGCTGCACACGCACTGGATTGCCCTGGCTCAGATCATGTCGTTTATCACCGAGAGAGAATACGACCTCAGGGAGAAGCAGCCTGCACAAGAAGACAGCAGCATGGACCCGGGCTTCATCAGATGGCTAAAGTACCTCAATGCGCGCGTCGACTACGAGCACCAGATGTACAACCAGTGGCCAATGTGGGTGGATGAGCAGCTAGACCGAGACATGACGTTCTTTGGGAGGCGCAGGTAGCCGCGATTATGGGAACCCGGGCTATGCTACTCGATCAAATCCTGCTCTTGGGCACTTGAAGTGAGTGTCCCGTGTCGTGCATATCGTCTCGTCCTCTGAAGCTGGCCAGTGTCAGGACATGGCCGCGGGGACGCGCCAACGTCGAGTTGGTTCTGGTTGTCACGACGAGTGAGGGCCTCGTCCGACGGAGATGGCCGTCTCCGTCTCGCAATTCTAGCCAGGCAGAAGCATTTCGCCCACCATCCATGTCAACGCCACCTTCGAACACTCGAAGAACATTTGCCGGCTCGAGCCCCAGCCCCAGCTGCGGAGCCTCCGTCTCTCGGCGCCACGCCTGATTGGCCGCGCTGCAACGTCTCGCTGCTCTCGTATCCGTCGTATTTCGCGTTGGCGAACTGTGGCGCGGGCGTTGCAGCTGCTCGTGACTTCGTCCTTTCGCGAAACCGATGCATACGAGATGAAGACTTAACGGGTATATAGATGGGCGTCGTGGACGGGCGTTTTGGGTTTTTTTCTTTCTTTCTATAATACACGACGACAACGACAACGGCTCAGTCTTTGAGAAGACGTCAAGAACATCATCCCTCCGCTTCATCGCACGATTTGGAGCCCGACAACGCAAACACCGACTACAGCAAAGGCTCGACCACCATGACGGGTGTTCAGGCACACGTCGAGACAAAGAACTCGCTCCACTTCCGGCCCTCATCCCGCCGCTCGTCGCTCCCTCCCGAGTACGACGACGCCGACGCCGAGTACGTCGAGCTCGGTGGCCTGGCACCCTCCGCAAACACGTCCGCCGAGTCTCTGCCCCAGTACGGCGCCATCGTTACCGGACCCGAAGCATTGTCGTCGTCGCCGTCGTCATCTTCAGCGGCCGCCGCGACAGCAGGCCTCCGCGCCACACACATCTTTCAGATCAAGACGCACGGCCACCCGCTCATCGCGCTGCCCGTCCCACCAAAGCCGCTGCCAATCCGCGTCTACAGCGTCCTGTCGACGGGCGAGGTCGGGCCCCTGGCCTACGAGTCTCTGCGCGAGACGTGCCGCTCCGGCAACTGCGTCCTCGTCCGCGCGGGCGACAACTCGGCTGCATCGGCGCTCTGCAGCACCACGTATCGCTTCGGGCCGTACCGCCCGCCAAAGGTGCAGCTGATGGGCGAGGTCGCCTGCGAGGAGGACTTCGAGGTGGTCAGCAAGGGCTGCCACACACGCGCCCAGAACATCCGCACGCGCCTCGGCACCTTCCAGTGGCGGTACGCAGGCCGCGCCGAGCGCAAGGCCATCGGGGCCAACAGCCTCGTCGTCCTCGACGTCATCACGACGGTGGCGCTCGCGGGGGGCAAGCAGGAGGAGCGGCGGCGCAGGGTGGCCCAGCTGGTGCGCAACGAGAAGTTCCGGACCGAGGGCACACGCTGCAGCACGGCCGGCAACGGCGGCCGGCTGATGATGGACCTGATGGACTGGGCAGACACCAAGGGCGAGGTGAAGCAGATGGAGGTGTTTGTCATCGCGAGCTGCATCACCATGCTGAAGAAGGAGGTGGACAGGCGGAGGATGCAACAGATGGTCGTCATCGCGGCTGGCGCATCTGGCGGTTCATAGTGGAGACTGGAGAGACAGACCGGGCGAATAATGAATTTGCATACCTGGGTATGGATCAAATGCTTGTCAAACAGGCTTTGCCAGAGTGTAAAGAGGAGCAATGCAACCGAGGCCCTGCCCAGTTCTGGGACGTCCGCGCTTCGCCTGCCCGGATTGTTCTGCGACGCTGCGTTTTGGACATCCCTCTTGCCGCACTCGCGGAATAACGCACGATACACCCCTGCTTCTCCCCGATGAACGGGTCGTCCTTGCATGACGTTCCGAACAGCTCGACAAGGACCGACGCGGACAACCCGAGTGTGGTGGAGAATGAGGTCCAGCAACCGCAAAGAGTGGGCCATCGTCAGGAAGAGCATGACTATGCAAGCGGCGAGGTGGTTTACCAACCTGTACCTCTTGGCCCATCGGAGCGTGGCAGACACTCGGTGGTCATGGCTGAACGCGATGGCACCCATGGACAGCAGGGTGATGGCCAAGCCCTGGCAGTAAGACGAAGTGTAAGTACTCGTACTTGGTGGGTGACGACGTCTTTCCCCGGTCACGTCATGCGGCGGGGGTGCCATTGGCTGCTCGCCGAGGAATAACTGGGTGGCGGACACGGGTCATGACTTGGTTTATGCCGTTTCATTCCCTGTCGTGAATACTTAGGTTGACGCCGTCGAGGCGACCGCGGGGTCACGTGATATGGTCTATTTGGTGCCTCAGGTCTGTTGGCCTCAGGTCTGTTGGTGCCGCAGGTCTGTTTGGTGCCTCAGGCGCCCGGCTCCTCCCGAACAAGTACGAGTAGTCAATCCGAACAAAGACTCTTCAACACCCACCACCAACCCGTCAAACCGTCCAATTCCGCCAAAATGACTGCTGCGTGGAAAGCTGCTGGCTTGACGTACGTCCATTGATCCCTCCACGATACCGTGACCGCCAGGCGCCTTTTTGCGGGCCGCCAACGAGCGTCAAGAGACCCGCGGAGCTGACCATGCATGCGCAACAGGTACAACCGCTACCTGGCCATCGCGGCCCGCGCTGTCCGCCGAAGCCTGAAGGAGGACAAGAGACTCGCCGCCGAGCGCCGCGGCGAGATGGATCTGCGCTTTTCGAAGTGGCAGGTATGTTGCTGCACCGGCTGGTGGTTCCGACGTGGAGGCTGGACTGACGCTTAATACCTCAACAGAACGGCAAGCAGGGCGACGTGAAGGACCTTGCCAGCGCCAACTCTGCCGCCATGGCCGAGCAAGCCTCTTAAACGACGATTGGTACAAGGAGCGCGAGACCTGAAGAGGGCGACCGCGAAGGATTTACATTCGGAGCAACGAGACAGGCACGACGGGGCCGGAGAACCCGGTCGCGTGCAGCCGGTGCACCTGTATCATAGACGATTGCTACAATACATCAGTCTGGCATGGATACATCGCGCTCGAGCTGTAACCTTGATGGGTTCTGGGTTCTGGGCCCTGGTGAAGCGGCGTGATGCTGCCATGGCCGGAAGCCATCCAACGTTCTTGATGACGCGGATGCCGAGGTGTAGTGGTGCCGCAGAGCGAAAAAAAGCCCAGCAGAGCACGTATGCAATGGCTGTGCTTGCATGCCTGTCCGTAGAATTGCCTGCACTGCAATACGACGCCCAATTGTCGAGACTTGATGAGCCAGACAAGTCGGGGTCGGGGCCACCACTTAGTTCTAGCTAGCTGTCTTGCCGTTGGCGCCTGGGCCAGCGGAACCTGCATGCACCCGTACGAGTAGGTAGGGCCGTCACCCGACCTACGGCCCCGACATCGAGCACCTTGCTCACAGCAGCAGCAGACACAACCCGATGCCGGAACTACAATCCTTCTGCAACCGACATGGCTGATTACGGAGTCGGCGCGTCGGACGGTCAGTATCGCGGCCCCCGGTCACGGCGCGACCAAGTTTCTTACTCGGTTGCAGAAATCGCCAGACTCTCACTCGGGCAGGACGCCGAGCCAGCGCCGCCGCCCATCCCCAGCATCGAAGGTCCCGGCATAGTCGCCGTCGACATCACCGGTAGATTTGCAGACGCCGTCAGGAGTAAGGGCCCGGCCTGTGTACGAAGTGCCTTGCGTTGAGAGCGTTGGCTGACTCCTGGCGCAGCCTTCTCTCCGGGGGAGCTGGTCAAAGATGGCTTCTTCACGCTCTTTGAGTCGGTCGCTGCCCTTGAGGTCCGTGTGCACCCCCGCCTGCCTTGGATGCACGGCTCACGTCGCAGATCATGGATCCCAAGATGGACAGCGGCTGTGTCAAATCAGGCGACGAGTTCGAGGAGCTGTATGATGTTGCAAAGCCGCTTCTCCCCGAGGAAGTCCTTGGCATTATAGACCAGCTGCTCTGCCACGAGGTGAGCTTGCACTGCCCACGAGCTTCGCCAACTGCATGCTTACTTCTCTCAGATGTCCTGGCACCTTGGATACCCCCTCTCTCAGACTGTATTTACCAGCGTGTACGTGGAAGCGCTGTCCATGCCAAACCCTCTCGGCATACACGATGCACAGTTCATCAGACACGCCAACGATGCCGCGAACCAGCAGCCCATGCTCCAGGTGTTGCGTGCATACTGCCTCGGAATGCTCAAGGCGTGTGGCTACGTCAACGAGAGGATCAAGTCAGAACACTTCTACGAGGTACGCATCGCCACCACTAACACCTCACCAGCGATCCGCTGATGCCAGGGCGTAGGAGGAAGATTTTGTCACCAACACGTACAACCGCACTCTGCTCAGCAGTCTGCCGACAAGCGCCATCCAGGAGGTCCTGGTCGATGCCAAGGATCTGTTGACATCTCAGAGGGCTTCCGTGGGGGATGACGTCGCCGACGCGCTCATCAGTCGCCTAGACTTGAGGCGCATATTCCTTGCTGCTGCTGAGTGCCCTCGGTATGTAAAGCATCCGGCAAAGGCTAGAGAACCTTGGACAGAGGCTTTGTCCATCTTGCCAAGGATAGGCTCGACGCACTCCCTGGGGAAACCAGTGGTAGAAGCATTCAGCGCCAAGCTGCAAAGGAAGCTTGCCAGCACCATGCCCCCTCGACCCATAGTGGAACTTGGCTTTGGCGACGCTTTCGGCCACTTGTCGCGCCTTTTCAAAGATGGCACGGAGATCCTTGGCGTTCTCGAGTATACGGACTCCCAATGCCTTCAGGTAAGCGCCTCGCGGTGTTGATGCTCTGTCCGATTCTAACGCGGCGCAGACTTTCGTGACGACTTTTCAAGCCAAGAAGCCCCAGCCTCTGGTATACGTGAGGACGCTGTTGCAGACATTTCTGTTCAACGCCATGGAGATTTTGGGGTCGATGAGCATCCGGCAGCTTCTCGATGACGACTTCTCCATTGTGACGCTGCCAGCGAGCCCACTTCTGGACCAAGACAACGACGAGGTCGAAGCGATACAAGATCCGCGATTCGCCATGGCGCAGCAGATGGAGATGTTTAGGCAGCGGGCAGCGCAGCCGTTCCTGGATATCCTGAGGACAGCCTGCCAGAACCGTTGTCGAGTGCGCCGGACGCTCTGCCACATTATTCGGGACTGGGAGAATCTCCAGGTCGATGCTGAGGATGTGGACCAGGTTCTGCAAGTGGCGACAACGGAGCGGCCCATGGTGCAAAAGTCATCGATGGAGAGCACACCCATGGAGTCTTTTGCTCTATCCTTGTCATCTTGGACCTATCTGTACAAGCTGCGGCAAATGGAACTGATCGTGCAGCTCGGCTTCGAACTGGAGATTTACCAAGCGGACGAGCTCGCTGGGATGTACTGGTATCTGAACTTACTTGCCAAATCCAGGCTCCAGCACTCGGAGCGCATCAAGTCGTTTGTTGTCCGCCAAGCGGAGGAGGCACGGTCGCAACCAGGGAAGCTGGACCCCGGCGTGGACGAGCGTTTACAACGATCGCTGGCCTATTCACGGTTGTCTCTGCTCGACGCCGCCGTGACGTGGGAGCTGTCCGACGCCCTCTGCGGCCTGTACACGGTCCTCGGTCGCCTGCACCTCGTCAAGGCGCCGCCGCGGCCGTACAGCGATGATGGGCTTCGCTACGACCTCCGCATGCAGCCGTGGGCATCGATCGGCTTGCCGGCACTGCCGACTTTTGAGGAGTTTACGACGGGGACGACGCAGCCGCATACCACCACGGAAGAGCTGTTGGAGTATGGTGAGAGAGCCGTGGCCGCCGCTAAACGGGGGCTCGAGGCGCTCAGCAAGCTGTCGGCCAAGGAGTCGTTTTCCGTCGGCTCGCATGGTCGATGGGCCGCGTCGGTCAAGAGCGCTCTCAAGTCGAGCATCGCCACCGGGATTGCCATCTCCAGCGTGCAGGAGGCGCTGCAGAAATCAAAGGGGGCCGGCGAGCTGAAGGTCAAGGCCGAGATACCGAGCCCGGACATGGCATATCACGAATGGTGGATTGTCCCGAAAATTGTTGCAGTTGTGTGATTGATCTTCATTCAGCCGGGGCTCCCTAAATAATAACTTGCTCTGGTCTAGAGCAATAGATACCACAGATATGAGGTATCCAACCACCCTCGTTCTCTAATCTCGTGGTGCTTGCGCCAACCGGCGGCTTCGTCTTAGTTTACCAGCCATATCGCACTATACAGATGCCCATGTCTACCTATCCCTCTATCCACCACAACGTATGGTGGTTGCCGAGAAACGCCGAGCTCCGTTGCGAGGCTGGGTATTCCCAAGAGGGCTCGTCTTCGCGTTTGTCGCGAATTGTGTTTGCTTGCGCAAGACGGACGGCCTACGCGCCGACAGCCTTGCGGGCGCCACCCCTGCGGAGCCTGACGGTCTGCTCATAGAGCACGTCCTTGAACGCGAACAGGAATGCCGCAGTCAGCACGCTCTGGGTGACCTTGGGGCCAATACCTGCGGGCGAGTTAGCGAGACATGCAGACAAGCGTAGGCACGGCAAGTGGACATTACCCTTGTAGAGGCCGGCGTAGCCCTCCTCCTTGATAACGCGGCGCAGGGCCTGTGACATGCCCTCCTTCTTGTCGCTGTGGGAAGCGACGTGCATCTGGCTCTTGACGGTGATGTAGGGGTACGTCACCGAGGTGGCGAACAGCTTGCCCAGAGCGCCGAGGAAGAAGGCAATCGTGGGCGTCACCCTCCTCCTCTTCTCCACGGCGTTCTTCATCTGCTCAAAGAGCGTGTACTGGAGGATGGGGTTGACGACGAGGACCAGCGCGGGGATGACGCCGGCGAAGAGGGCCTGGGGCCCCTCGTTCTTGAGCAGCGACATGAGGGTGCCGACGGTCGAGGGTGTGCTGGGCCTGGAGACGCCAGCCTCGACGTCGGCGACGGAGCTCCGCTTGCGGGTGGTGACGCGGGTGTTGACGACCCAGATGGGGTTGGTGATGATGACGGTGGCGGAGCCGGCGAGGGCGCCGGCCAGCATGGACTCGATGGTGGTGAGCTTCTGGTTGGCGCGGCCGGCGCGCCGGGCGGCTTTTTCGAAGAAGGCGCGGGTCCACTCGTACCAGTAGTAGTAGACGAAGTTGGTGACGCTGATGCCGAAGAGGGCCGAGTTGATGCCCGAGTACAGGCCGGGGACGCCCTCGCGCGCGATGATGTTCGCGACGGCGTCGGCGAACCTGGTCTCGGCCCGCTTGGACTCGACCTGCGCGCGCGTGGAGAGGGTGATGAGAGGATAGCTGGCGGCGTGTCAGTCAGCGCGCGCGTCTCCGGGCCGGGCAACAGAGCAGCCAATGCCATACGTCAGGACCATGGACAGGATGCCGCCGCCAGCGCCGGCGAGGGCGTGGGCGACGTTGTCGTTCTGGGGGATGGGGGTCTTGGCGGCCATGGTGGATGACGGAGGCTATTCGCGACGACGATGGATCGAAGGGGGCATTGGACGACTTCTCCGAGGGCGCCCATGTAGTTTATCCAGTCAGGTCCGCGGCGTCGAGATGATGGAGCCGAGGTTGGGTTGCGCCGATGAGCGGCAGCGCGTCCCACAATGAAGTCATGGCCTGCAGCCCGGAACTTGGAGGCATGTGAATGTTTGCGTCTGGCCTACCCTAGAGCGGGGCCCAGCCCCAGGCCCCTTTCCCACACGACCCATTGGCGCTAGTCCCGACGGGGACTGAAGTAAACAAAAATAGCCTAAACACCTTTTTCACCCATCACCACCAACCCAAGTAGGGCCACGCACTCGACGCACGCACGCGACGCACGCACGCGCGCAGGCCAAGTCACGCCCCACGACGCTCATCCCATGTCTGCCGCGCATTTCACCATCGCCCCCCAATGCCACGGCCCCGACACCCCCTCTCCGGTTCGCAGTCTGAATCGTTCAACGTCCGCTGGCACAGCGTCGTCGACCCGGAAACCCCCAGCGCCGACATCATGTCGTCGCCCGACCCCCTCAATGAGTCCACGGGCGCCGTCGGCATGGTCCCGCCCTCGTCGACACGCCGCGTCACGCGCAGCCAGCGCTCGCAGCGCTTCGAGTCGCTGAGCAGCTCGCCGCGCAAGCAGACGTTCGAGCTGCAGGTCGGCGACGACCGCTCGCCCCAGAAGCTGCTCGTCACCGTCGAGACGGAGGATGGCATCCACGCCGCGAGTGGCGGCACACGCCGGAGGCTGTTCCAGTCGCCCGCGCCCACTGCTGCGCCTGCATCGCGGCGTAGAGAGCGCGCCGTCACCACGACGATACCCCTGAGAGACGCCATCGAGGAGGAGCCGGCCGAGGCGAGCAACGCACCGACGACGCCGAGGCGAAGGGGCCGCCCGCGCAAGTCCAATGGCACGCCCATGCCGAGTGCTGCGAAGCGAAGAGCGGGCACCCCGGCAAAAGCACGAACGCCGCGCCGACCGCGAACCACCGACACAGACGAGCCCGAAGCGCCACAATCCGAAGCGAGCGCACAGCCCACACCGCGATCTGCGAGGCGAGGCAGGCCGCCCAAGAATCGCGCGCCCGAGCCGTCGAGCGACGCTGGGACGGAAACCACACCAAAGGCGTCGGCGACAAGACGGAGTGTGCGGAGGAGACAGGCGCTGGCTTCCGAGGAATTGGTCCAACTCGCCAACTCGGCCGGCGACAATCAGCCTCAATGGGTCCACGAACCTGCGGCGCAGAGTGAGGACGAAATGGAACTCGTCAGGGCGCCGTCGGACTCGTCAGCCTATGCCCCCACTGTTGATGCGCCGCTTGACGGTGGCCCAGACTCGGATATCTGGATGGCGGCATTGTCAAACGAGGCGACGCCGAAGGCCTCGGTGCATCCAACGCAACTCATGTCCGCGTCCTCGCCTTCGGAGCGCGCCTCGGTTACGCGACAGCGCGAGCCCAAGCAGGCGGACCCTGATATCGGGACGTCGCTGGCCGGCGATTATGTCGACCTCGTCCCGGCGAGCGACGACTCATCTGTCGACGAGCCCGTGGGCCCATCGATGCGCCGACCCAACGACACCATCGCGCAAGGGGAGGACTTTAGCATGATTTTCGTGGATTCGATCCCTTCATTGCAAGGATTTTTCGACAGCTCTATTCTGCCCGTGGCGCAAAAGGAGTTGGGAGAGGAAACGAGTCTCATCATCAACAACACATTGGAATCTCTCAGGCAGCGCACGGCGCAACGGGACGAGATGGGACCATCGGATCCAGCAAAACCTCCGCAACCGGAACCAGGTCGCGCTGAACTTGCAGAAGACGAACTGGCTTCAGATCAGCCCACACCTGTGCTACCAACAGCCTCGGAGTCGCCGAGGCGAGGGCCGAGCCCTATATGGCCTCGCAGTCCTCGAAAGGCAGCCGCTTCTTCACCCCTGAGACATCGAGTTCTCAGGTTCACGGCGAGACAGGTGGAGGATTCTACAGCAGTATCCCCGGCCAAGGCCGCAGAGGATCAAACACCAACGTCTGGCCGTGCGCGTAGGGACTCGGGCCGTGTCGATGATGAGGCGCCCGACATGTACGAGGACGAGGACTCGTTCTCCGATGTTCCGCAAGAAGTCCTCGCAGCAGCGACCCCGAGACGGCACTATCCTACACGTATATACGACGACACCATGGATGAATTACTAGAAGGGAACGAAATGGAGCTCGAGGAGGAAACCGAACCCCAGGCAGAAGTGGCCCACGACGAAACCCAACCGCAGGAAGACGCAGCCTACGACGAGTACGAAGACGAAAACCGAGTCCAGGAAGAAGCGACCTATGAAAAGCGCGAGGAGCACGAGGACCCGCCAGCACCGTCCAATGCAAGCACAGCTGCTCGTTCGAATGGGGGCCGATTGCCGACACCAGATGACACGCCGCCCCAAGCTGAAGCCCAGGGTGATGAAGATCAGGACAAGTCAAGCCGTGGATCTAGAGCATCCCCAAAACTTGCTTCTCCTTTGGCGGCTCGGGCTGAACTAGTGGCTCATGCCGAAGACCTCCAACGGCCGCCGCAGCCTGTCGACCAATCTGGGCTGCCGCAGTCGCCAGAGGATGGTATAGCATCCACACGCTCGATCGAGGCGACGCCGACTCACCAAATATCGTCACCACTTCAAGGACCGTTGTCTCTGCAGCAAGAAAGCCTGCAGGACAAGACCTTCCGGCCGGCTCTGTCTGCGATTGTCAGAGCGGGGCGAGCCCTGCAGAGCATCACCTCAGATCCACCGTCCCCTGAAGGCCGTGAGAGGCAGCTCGGCAGCCCCTTCAAAAGATCTGGCAGCAGAGAGTCGTGGAACGGGTCCAGGGATAGCCAGAACAGCCGACGGATGAACAAGAGCCCTCAGCAGCCGCTCACCTCTGCAGAACGCCCGGCGGCATCGAGCAGCCCAGCCAGGGAAGATCCCTTCGTCTCAGCGTCCCACAACACAGGCCAGGCCAACTTTATGCAGGCACTTGGCCATCGTGTGGGCGGACCGACGAATAAGGATCCCTCTCCTTCGAGAGAGCCCGCGGCCAGCTCTATGCGCATTACTCCCCCGAGCGATGACGCGATGAGTTGGGTTGTAGAGGAGGGCCCGATCAGCCCCAGACTGAGAGGAGATAATTCGCTGCAGCAAGCGTCTCGCTCGTCCAGCACCAGGGCGGCAAAGGGCTCCATGTCTGTGGGGCGGCTTGACAAGGCGGCAGACGAACCGGACGAGCTAAATCAAGAACAAGAAGCACAGGATGACGAGACGGATATTTGGGAATTCGAAGCTCGACGAGAGACTCCGAAGTCGACGCGGCAGCGGCCGTTCGGGAAGAAGGTCGCCACGTCTAGTCACCGCCGCGGCGGTATACCAAGTCCTTGGGCAAAGAGACGCGCAGAGGCGCCGGCAAGCCCAGAACGCGATATCGCAGCGACATCCAACGGGCAGCCCCGTGCGACCGGCAAGGGGAAGGGTCCTGCGGCGGCGCAGGCGAGCGAGGTGGACGAATTCTCACTGCTGGCCCAGAAGCAGCAGCCGGGAGTGGCGGACAAGAGCGCCGAATCAGCCTCCAAGGCCAAGGGCTTCGAGCTGTCCTCGTTCTTCTCATCGCCCGCCGCAATCCCCGGCATGCTCGCCCACAAGTTCTTCCCGGCAAAGACCAAGTCCATCTCTGGACCGACAGCCAGCCGGCCCGAGCCAGCCCAGGCCCCCGTGCCGGCCATGCCGACGAGCTCCATGTTCCCACAGGTCCCCCAGAAAGAGTTTCGCCCCAACAGGAGCCCTCGCAAGGACCTGTTCTCTCCGGCTCGGCCCAGGGAACCGCAGGAGAGGCCAGCCGCGGAAGCGTCGTCGTCTCCCGATACGCCGGAGAGGATCGCCATGCCCTCTGTAGCGCAGAAGCAGAACTTTACGCCGCGGCCCAGGCAGGCCAGCCAGACGTTCTTCCAGTCGTCGGCCCAGCGTGCCGCGGCAGCAACGCCACCGAGGATGCAGCTCTCCCACGCAGACATTCACAGGTGGCAGCAGGAGACGTCGAATGCCAGCGAGGGCTCGGCTGATGTCAACGCTCGCCGCTTGCTGCGGCCTCTTCCGCCCAAGAACGCGTCCCCCACAAAGTCGAGCCTGAGGTCTCCGCTGAAGCCTCGCACGCCGGGACGGGTAGTCGAGTTTACGAGCAGCGTGCTGTCTCCCGCGGAGCAGGCCAGGGCGCGGCAGATGCGCCGCCTGTCCAACTCGTTCCTCTCGCACCAGCAGCAGAGCGCGCCGCTCGTGCCTCCGCCGGCCCCCGAAGCAGCGGACGACAAGGAGAACAGCCACAGCAATAGCGACAGCGACATGGACGACGTCTCCATGGATGACGCCCCGCCCCTCGACGACACGAAGATGCAGGCCCGGCCCGCGTCCCTCTCCCAGAGCGTCTGGACGCGGCAGCACTGGCTCTTCCTCGACGTCCTCCTGCAGCTCCGTCGCCAGGCGCCGTTCGACGCGGACTACGAACCCCGGGCGGACCGGTACCTCGGCAAGACGGTCAGGAGCCAGGGCGAGGCCATGCGCCTGGAGCGGTGGCACCTCGACTGTGTCGACGCCTTCAGGGCCGAGGTCGGCGGCTGGGACGAGGGCGAGCTAGCAAAGCGCCTGTTTGCGCTGATACTCGGCGAGGAGAGGAGGAAGAAGGGCGTACCCACGAGGCCCTCGGGGGTCATGTTTCACTGATGATGATGACGACGACGACGACGATGATCATGTACATATATTTTTGAGCGGGCCCCTGCATTTTTATTTGGATACGTGCTACGCTGGATACAGCACAGGACAGGGCTGCATGTGGTGGGCGTTTATTTGGTCGGGTCGTAATGGATGGCTTTGGCTTTTAGAGATACTGATACCACATTCGTATCGTTGTTTATTACCCAGCGCTTTTCAAGATACAAGCAACAGACGAGTTTTGCAAACAAGGTAACACAACGACATCACCTGCACAGCATGCACAATGCCCTTTGCAGGCCCAAAGCTTGGGCGAGTCCTTCTTGAACGCCTTGTCTACCGTGACACATTACAATCAATACAACAAGCAGCCCCCCCCTCCCCTTTCCCCGGTGCCGTCTACTCCAGCATGGACGCCTGGTTCGTGTACAAGACGTCCACGACGCTGCTCAGCTTGTCAATCGTCGCCAGCGCCGCGTCGTACGACTCGTCCCGCTGCGTCTCGTCAAATATGATGAGGCAGCCGGCGCCCTGGTCGAGGACGCCGATGATGACCTTGTCGAGGATCATCTGCGACAGCTTGCGCTCGACCTGCTGGGTGTCGAGGCCGACCATCTTGGAGATGTGGTCGATCTCGACGCGCGAAAAGGGCTCGATGACCTTGATGAGGTTCTGCTCGAGCATGGCGTCGTACAGGCGGCGCAGGTGGTTGCGGATGAAGCCGTCGCTGCCGAGCTCGTAGCGGTACGCCGACAGGGAGCGCTCGTACTCCTCGAGGGAACGGTTCGAGTGCGCTCGGGCGATGGCCTTCATGGCCTCGAGGTTCTTACCCGCGTACTTGACGGCCTGCTTCGAGGCCATGAGCTGGGTGACGTCGTCGACCAAGTTCAGCATGATCTTGCAGAGCAGCATGTACTGCAGCGCGGCCTGGGCCTTGACGCTCTCGTCGAGGCTGTGGAAGCCGTCCAGCGCCTCGATAAAGTAGGAAAAGGCCGTGTTAAAATCCTTGTCCTCGGCGTGGAGCATGCCGCTCTGCATGTCAAGGTTCGCCTGCAGCATGGGCGGCGTGTAGACGCTGGCGGCGCTCGTCCGCGCCGTTGTCAAGGCGGCGCGGGCCTTGGGGATGTTGCCGAGGGCGTGGTAGACTCTGGACTCCAGGAGCTGGACCTCGACGAGGCGGAGCTTGTCGTCTAGGCGCTTGAGCTCGCGAAGCAGGCCGTTGATGAGGCTGAGGGCGTCGTAGTAAGACTGTTTGGTCATGTAGAGGGTGACGAGGCGGACCTCGAGGTCCTGGCGCTGAAAGGCGCGGCGCTCGGCGGTGGCCCATTCGATGCAGTCTTTTGTGATGTAGACTTCGGTATCGGTGCTGTTAGGGATGTCCTTGAAGAGGTCGAGTAGTTGTCGGACTACGTCCTCGAGTGTCAGTCGACCAGCCCAGTGCCTTCAACGAGTGCGCGCGCTTCGGACATGCAACGTACCGAGCTTCGACGACTTTGCCTTTGCAAATGCCGAAAACACCGCACGGCTCTCGCGCACCAGGTCTACCAGGTCTTGCGTCTTCCTGTGGACAGAGTCAGCCTCGCTGGTCATGCCTGGTGCAGGCCCGCGCCGGAGGAGGGGGGACCGACTTCTCATCCCTGTACAGCTCGCCCAGGCTTATCAGGGCCGATTCGTACTCTCGAGTGGCGGCATCGGATGTTGCTTGAGGCGCTTTGGAGGTGATGCCCTTGTAGATGGCCTCTGCCTTTCTGGGATCCGTCTTGATCAGCTCCTGGGCTTCTTGAAGCCGGCTCGAGTCGCCGGCCGCCATTCTGGTTCGAGTCGGAGGGGATATGCCGCGAGACTACGGATGCAAGGAGAAACGCCGTCTGGGGTCGCTCTCGAACCAGATGCGTGTCGTTGCGGTGACGGATGGACGGAGGTGGTGGTGAACAGAACTGTCTGGGCGAGCTGCAGCTTCGTGCTTCTCCAGGTAGCCACCACCCAGCGCGTCAGCCACCAGGTACGGTACGTACCTCGCGCGGTACGGAGTAACATTATTACCATCGGAAACTCGGGCCGGGCTTACGCGCCGTGGCCGTTTTCCGGGCCGTTGTTGATCCGCTTCCTGTTGGCCTCCGGCATACGGCATTGAAATTTCAGAGCCTGTCGGCGAACCGCGATAACCTCTGCCGCCCATCACGAATTGAACAGCCTCCCTGCTCCCCTCCTCCCCCAGATACCCTCCCACAATGCTGCGACAGGCCCTCTCTGCCTCCTCCAGAGCCCTGCGCTCTGCGCCCCGGCTGGCGGCCCCCAGGCCTCTTCTGCGCCCGCAATTCCAGACCGCGCCGTCGACCTTCTCCTTCGCCCAGGCCCAGCCCGCCGTGGCCCGGTGGTACAGCGACGCCAAGGAGGCGCCTGCCGAGGGCGCAAAGGACCACGCTGAGGCCAAGGAGGAGGGAGGCGAGTCCGATGCTCTGTCGGAGCTTAAGAAGGCCCTCGAGGCCAAGGAGAACGAGGCCAAGGAGTGGAAGGTTCGCATCTGACCTCGACAGGCCTCACGCCTGCGCCGTCTAGCCGTGATGCTTGCTTACACGGTTTCGCAACAGGACAAGTGCATGCGCACCGTCGCCGACTTCCGCAACCTACAAGACCGCACGCAGCGCGACGTCAAGACGGCCCGCGATTTCGCCATCCAAAAGTTCGCCAAGGACCTCGTCGACAGCGTCGACAACTTCGACCGCGCCCTCACCACCGTCCCGACCGAGAAGCTCAACGCCACCGAGAAGACGGAGCACCTCCAGGACCTCATCAACCTGTACGAGGGCCTCAAGATGACGGAGAGCATCTTCCTGCAGACCCTGGCCAAGCACGGCTTGGAGCGGCTAGACCCGGACGGCGAAAAGTTCAACCCCAACGAGCACGAGGCCACCTTCATGGCCCCACAGCCGGACAAGGAGAACAACACCGTCTTCCACGTCCAGCAGAAGGGCTTCAAGCTCAACGGCCGCGTGCTGCGCGCCGCCAAGGTCGGCGTCGTCAAGAACAGCTAGACAGACAGTTGCGGGTGATTTGATTTCTCCTGTGGACAAATCGCTGCGGCGACACACACACGAGTGTAATATTACGGGATCTTGCGGCCGGCGTTGGGTCAGATGTATAATGCTCCTCTCACGACGGTGGAATCTATTTTTGTTGCATGGCGGGTGAAGCAAAACAAAATTCTTGGACAACAAGACTGGGTGTATAACATGTACATATATATGGCTTGCATCAGAGGCTCCTCCGAGATAAGACGGATGAGACTACTTGGACTTGTGCCTCTTTGACACACCTACTTCCCGCTGGCTTGGCACGGTGATATCTCTTGTAGCCAAGGAATCCCTTGTTGACACGACCGCTCCCGTCTTCCATCCAGAGCTATCGGATGTCACGCTTACCAAGGGCACCAGATAGTTAGTAGTATACAGTTTATTTTTGTTACACGCGCGAGCTACAAGCTCGGGAATATATCCGACATGATTAAACGAGCAAGTCTTCGACTCCTCGTATCCAGCATCAAAACACAGCGAAAATCAGAGCAACCCATCCCAGTATCCGAACCCAGAGCTTGTACACTTCCGAAACAGCATCCCTAGCCACTCAAAACATCGAGGACACATACTCGTAGTCGTCGACCTCGTCGTCTTCCTCGTCGGCAACCACCTCCTGGCTCATCCGCACAATCCGATCCGCAATTTCGTCCGGTTCAGTGAGCCCCGTGAGGCCGACGGCGTGTGCCATCTCCTTGAGCATGCCCTCGAGCTGGTCATCCACGTCGGCCAGCACGCCCAGCTCGGCCCACAGCTTGTCCGCACTTCGCTCGACCTCGTCGGCCTTTGCCCCGACGCCGCGGAGGTGCTCCTCAACGTGCCGGTAGATCTCCTCGCGGCGGCGCTGCTCACGTCTGTCCTGGTGCTGCATCTGCTGCTCCTGCATCGCGCGCGCCTGGATGAGGCCGACGGCGGTGGTGACCTCCTGGATCCAAGGGTTGCGGAGGGCGACGCGCTCTTCGAGGAGGCGCTTGCCCTCGCTGGCCCGCTTGCAGGAGTCTTTGGCGTTTTCGAGGCGCTGGTATCGCCGGCGGAGTTCCTCTTCGATGCTGGAGGCTGGGGTGCCATCAAAGTAGTCAGGAGACTCAGGGGAGGCGAGTGCGGCTCGAATGTCGTCCTTTTGAATGAATTGTCAGTGTGACGGTGATCGAAATTGGGGGGGCAGACACTGACGTCGGTAAGGGTAACTACTTCGCCCACGCGGCCAAGGGCCTCCTCTTCAAGCTGTCGTCTCTCAGCCTCGGTCCCCTGCCGAGCAGCGCATCTCTGAAGGATACTAGCAGCATTGATATGCTCCTGCCAAAGACCGAAATTGAAACCATCTCGGATCATAGGAGGAGGCCCAGACCACATGGTGCTGCCCCCTTCAGTGTCCGAGATGGAAACTTGGCGGCGCTGGGCCGGCTGATCATCGTCCTCTGGGGGCGCCCGCTCTCCTTTCTTATAGAAATACTGGTTCTCGAAAGCAGCATGATGGCCAGGGTTCTTCTGCGAAGAGGTTGGCCACTGACTGACAAAGTTGAAGAGAACAGAGCAAGTAACATACCTCAGCCTTGGCTTTAGTCTGGCCAGCGTTCAGCGCTCTATTGGCAACGCCCGTAGCCCAGAGTCGGAATGTGCAAGGGGAGACGCGGCCATCCCTGGGGTCTCCCTCCTCATCGGAGACGTCGTACTTGTCTGTCCCTCAGTCAGTCCAAGCCTCTTGTCCAGGAACTGCCCATGTGTAGACCTACCCTCCCAAGTTTTTGCATGCTCATGATCCAGGCTACTCTAAAACTCCGGACCAGGGAGATCTTCACGTTCCAAAGCTTTGTCAGTGGCCAGTTTCCTGATGGGGTGCAGAGTGCCTTTACCATTCATGTCATCTTTGCCCTCTCGGTGGGCCTGGCGCTTGACGGCGCGCTTGACGCAGTTTGGGATTCCGACGGTGGCCTTGTCTTTGTTCTCCGATGAGGAGCCTGTGGCGAGTTTGATATGGTCATACTGGGTACGCGGGATGATGAAGACGGTCTTCCGACCAGAAGCGTCGGGACCGGGGATTCGTTCTCCGGCCGGACCAGACTCGTCCGCAAGCAAGCTGGGATAGATGTCAGCAGAGCAGCAGATAAATAGAAGACGATCCAGAGCTTACTGCTCATGGTTGCGCAGCAGCTCGTTGCCGCCCTCAGCCTTGCCCTCGTCGCCGCGCTCTGCCCAGCGGACCAAGTCCGAGTCCTCCAGAACCCCAGAGCCATGCATTGCGTTGTATGCCGCAATCGTCGAATTCGCCACGCGCCAGTCCTTACAATCCTCGCGCTCGGAGCAGCCGGGAACACGGGAGTCTTCATCGTGCTCATCACAGTCATCGTCTCCTTCTTTATCCTTGTCTGCCTCAGAGGGGATCTCGGACTCAATATTCTCAGCAAATCTCACGGGCTTTGGGGCTGGTCCCTGAGAAGACTCTCTAGAACTGAGAGTGCTATATGATCCAAGAAAGTCAAACCTTCTAACACGAAGCTTTGCCTCCCAATCTCCGCTGCTCGAGAGTTGGCTAGCAGGGTAACTTGCACTCTGTGAAAGACCACTAGTCCGGCCAGGCTGGTAGTCGGAAGCGACGGAAGATTCGATGACGTCGTCCTTGGATGTCTGAGTGCCGGTGTCTCTCGAGTTTCCCGATCCAGGCTCGCCCTTGGCTAGATAGTAGTCGGACACCTGAGCCTCTAGCACTGCGTGCTGAGCATCCAAAATCGAAGTCACAGTCTCATTTCGAGTGCCAGTAGGAGCCTTGGAATGATTGAGATGCTCCTCTTTGTCCTCACCGGTGCTGGCGAGGGCTTTACTTCTCGAAAAGAAATGAATACGAGGGTCTCCAGCGTCAGATGCCTGGGTAGAGGGCTTGTCGGTCTGTCCAGCCTCATCGTCATCCTTGCTGCCAAACAGTCGCGACTCTGGAGAAACGTTAGTGTTTGTTCCTTCAGACATGCAGGGAGAAACAAACCTGCAACAGCCCTGAGCGACTTGGGCACAAGAAGATGAACGCGAGGAAGTTCTATGTTTTGTCAGACACCACCTTGCAACACGACGATGAGTTACAGGAAATGCACACAACTCACCTCTCTTCTTGGGCTCTTTGCCCTTTGACACCGGTGGTGACACCACGTCAGACTGAAGCTTCATCTGAGGCAACGAGCCTACCCAGCGTCTCCAGCGTCTTCGCCTGTTAGAGGTTTTGCTGTCTTTGGTCTGGCTCAAGTGCACAGCACGCGCAGCTGGGCGCGTCAACTCTAACGTTTCTGTCAGCATATTCGATTATTTGAATTACCCAGATCTGGTAGGCAGACTCTGAGTAGCGGGCTGCTGATTGCGCTGGTTGACGAGTTGCAGTTGTGGTTGTGCCGGTTGATGCTCGAGCTCTGGTTATGTGAAGGTGAAGAGCGCACAACCTGTCTCTGCCAGTTTCGAAAATAAGTAAATACCGACCCCAGGTAACGTGATCGGTGACTGGCAGCACGCGTCAGGGAACAGCAGCTGTTGGCTAGAGCAGTGCGCACACAGCAAACGCCCCTGAACAGCCCCCCAGGTTTCAGGCACCAAGAATGCCGTGAATCATATAGGTTGTTCGAGCACTTCGTTCTCTTGTATTGTGGCTATCATGTACGGAGCAGCGTCTCTCTCCTGTCAACTTGGCACTGCGGTGGCAGCCTTTGCCGACTTATTGTCGGCAAGCAGAGCCATTTCATGAACTATCAATGCCATTCCGTAAAATCCAACTGCGTTGATCCGCCAACAGTAAGATGCATTCGCTACACCAAGCCAACAACTCGTAGGAGGATCATACCATTTAGAATGCCATTGCCCAAGTCTCATTTCTTCCCCCTTCCCTTTGCGGCGGCTGATTTGGCCTTCCCACGTCCATTGGGCTTGTCATCTTCATCTACTTCATCCGCCGGGGCTGCTTTCGTTGCTTTCTTGCCGGCTTTCTTGGCCTTTGGCTGCTTGATGTACTTGTCCTTCTTGAAGTCGATTTCATCGTCATCGGCCTCTGGCGCTTCAGCCACGTCTGCGTCGTCTTCCTCCTCAATCGCCTCTTCCAGATCCGGTGCCTCCTTGGCTTGCTTCTTCGGTGCCACAACATTACTCGCTTTCATGAAAGGCAGAGGGTGGCTCATTGAGTTGTATCTGCAGGTCAATTAGTTTGAGCGCCTTGCTCTCAAGGGTATCATCAGCTACTTACGTTCTCGTAAAGGCGGCCTTGGCCTTCGTCTCAATGTGCACCTTTTCGTCCGTCATCGGTCCGACACTGAGCTCTTGGATGGCGTCAAAGTCTTCTCGGGTGAGGAAGTAGCTGTCCATGAGCTCGATGACGCCAGGAACAGCATCGGTGCCCTCGTTTTGCAGCCGATTGACCAGTTGGTTCCAAAGAACCGGCATGTACTGCTGACGAATCTCGTTGTGATCGCCAGATGATCTGAGCCGCATGTGAGAGTGAATTTCTCGCACGTATCTGCCCAACTTGCCAGTTTTGCTGTAGTTTCCGAGCCAGGAAGTGAAGTTGGATCCCATGAGCTGGCCAGCAATGAAGCTAGCTGGCCGAACCGTGCTAAACACGGCGTGCGTCGGCATCAAACTCCAGTGTTGTTGCGGCCCGTGGATCATGCGGTCCACTAGATCGCCATCGCTAATGCTCTCTGCGGCTTGGTCAAACAGCTCTAGCGCCTTGAGATTCTCCTCTTGCCTCGTGTAGCCCTTTCCGGTCAGTGCCATGGGCTTCGTCCGTAGGTAGTTTTCCTGGATCATGAGGAAGCTGAATTCGTGGTCGTTGAAGTACAATTCGATTTTATCGTTCAGGGTTGACTTGCTGGCCGGTGCAAACAGACCACCAGCCAACATCTTCTGGCAAATGTCCCAGGGCTTGAGAACAACATGCTTCTCCCAAGCCTTCGTCATCGCCTTGCCTTGGTCGAAGTTCATGCTGCTCTGGTCGAGCTTAGCTGTCGAAATCATGTTGATGATCTGTCGGATGTCTTTGTTGCTACCCTCAATGAGCGCGTCGACAACTGGCGGGGGAAGCTTCAGGCCCTCCCTGTGGCAGATGGTCATGATTCGAGATCTGACTTGGTCAACCGTCGGCCGGTTGAATCTGACATCGAAGGCGACGTGGTCGAACGGCTTCATCTTCGGCAGCTTGCGTTCGTTGCAAATGAGGATTAGAGGTACCTCCGTCTTCCTGCAAAACTTGGCCAATGCTCCAACGCCACCGCGATCGCCGGCAGACATGCCGTCAACTTCGTCCATGATGAGCACAAGCTTCTTCTTTGAGGCATCCACGGCCTTGCCGTCGCTCGCAAAGTACCCCAGCAGCGAAGTGTTGTTCATGACGTCGCTCACGCCGGCCTCGACGAGTCTCTTGCTTCTGGCGTCACTGGCGTTGCTCTCCAAGATGTCATAGCCCTCCAGCTTGGCAGCCAAATGAGCGGCCGTGGTTTTTCCAATGCCTGGAGGACCGGATATGATGATGGCTCGTTCGCCGCCTGTGCCGTCTGCCCCGCGTCGTTGGAAGTTGTACTTTTTCGACTTCGGCCAATTCCTGAGCCACGTCTGGATCTTCTCGACTTGGGCCTTGTTGCCGCAGATGTGGCTCAGTTGCGTGGGCGCATATTTCGACGTCAGCAGCAGGGCAGGTGCTCGCTCAGGCTGTGGTTGTGCAGCTGCCGTGGTCCCTCGAGAGGCCGCTGCTTTCTTGGCAGCCCTTGCGGCTTCGGCCTTCTTTGCCTTCTCTTCTGCCTCCATCTCTGCCACTTGCTGCTTCACCTTGTCTTCCTCGGCCTTCTTTTTCTCCTGTGCCTTCTGGGCGCCCTTTCCGGATCCGCCATAGGCAGGCAGCTTGCGAATGAGGTCGAAGAGCCCATTTTCGTCGATCGTCTTGATGCCATGCGACTTGATCTTTGCCAGTTTGCTGGGTCCAGCGTCGTCTCCGAGGACGACAAAGCTCGTCTTGCTGCTTGGCTGGCCAGTGACCTTGCCGCCATATCGCTTGACAAGCGCTTGCGCTTCGTCACGTCCAACCGTCTGCAAAACGCCAGTGAAAACGAAAGAAAGTCCGCTGAGACACTCCTCCTGCCCGTCCGGTATGTCTGCTGTCGCCATGGGCTGAGCTGACGCATTGCCTCCGCCGGCGGCAGCCTTCCTCCAGTCGAACTTTGCGTTTGGGTCCTTCGGGGGAGGGGTTGGAGGGCGAACTGTTACCACACTGTCGAGGATATCTTGAATCTGGGCATCCTCGGGTTCGTCTGCTTTCTTCGTCCTCGGTGCCCGTGGTTTCGCCGCAGCGGGTTTTTTTCGTGGCAACTCCTCTTCCTCTTGCCCATCTGATTCTTGTGCCGGAGACTTTCGCTTCTTGCCAGCAGGTGCAGTCTCGTCGCCCTTTGCCTGCTCATCCTTGGCTTTGCTCGCGGCGGAAGGGCGGCCTCGGGGAGCAACCCGTTTGGGTTTTGGAAGCATTTCGTCCTCGGGTTCTTCGTCGACGTACTCGTCATTCTTGCGCTTGCCCCGTCCTTTTATGTTGGCTGCATATATGTCGTCTCCATCCTCGTCTGCATCCTCCAAGTATGCATCGTCGTCGTCGGCCTCGTGCTGCTTATACGTCGTCACAGGCTTCTTCTTGGAGGGGGTGCCGTTCTGAACTGGAGCTGCTCTGGATGTAGATTGCTTGGTCCGCGGGCTGGACCGCACGGGAACTCCATCCTTGACTGGGGCCTTGGCTTCCGCCTTCTTGGGCGTGGCGGCCGTGGATGCCTCGTCGTCCTTGGGTGACGCAAAGTAGTCGTTGGCAGATATCGCTACGCCCTTTGGTTCCGAGCTCCTATTCAACAGTCAGACACACCCGTCCATATCTCGGGGGTGTCAATGGCATACGCCTGCTTCCGCTTGGGCGCTGGCTTGGGCGCTGGCTTTGCTTGTCTGCCAGCGGTCAGGACAAATATGATTGCATCAGGGTGGCCGATAAACGTACTCGAAGTCGTCTTCATCATCTCCGCTGTCTTCTACAACCCTGCGGCCCTCTGTGGCTGGTCAGTAGACGGCCGTGTTGATTGGATTGGCAAAACCGACTCGTCCGCTTGGTCTTGGTCGGCCCTTCACTCTTCTTGACCGGGGTGGGCGTGGGAGCTGCACCACCCTTGGGTGCAAAGAAAGACCGAATATCAGGCATCTTGTGCAGCACTCAAGACGCAGGTGTGATGGTGGCTCAGTGACAGGGCATAGGATGCCTTTTCATCATCGTTGGGCCGTGCTGCCCGGAGCAAGGAGCTTGTCGTTGAGAGCGAAGCGATGCACGAAGTAGCAGCTGGAAATTGTCGGGTGACGTGCACGGCAGACCCGCCAGACACGAAGTTGACGCGAGGCCGTGACTTGGGGCTTAATTGGTGCAGCCCGTGCGCCTGGGATTTTAGGCCGCATTTTTGCCTCCGATGCCGTCTGGGGCAGATTTTCTGGAGCGCCGTGCTTCAATGCAGCTTTGATAACCACCAAGCCAGCACGATGAAGCCCGCCAGCACGTCGGCATTGCTCAATGCCTTCCGGGGCCTGGGGATCTGCAGCCCGTCGCCTCTGCGACAGCTCAGAGCACCACTACAACCGCAATCGGCAACGCTCGATAGCGCACGACGACTCCAGATTGTCCGAGCCTTCTCTACAACAGCCCCCGCCATGGGCACCTGGCTGGAGCCGAGCCTGAACCGCAAGAAGAAGATGGCCAAGGGCCGCCCGCGAGTGGCGACAGGAGGCTCGACAAAGGGAACGACGGTGATCTGGGGCGACTACGGCCTGCGCATGATTGATCATCACCGAAGAATCAGCGCCAAGCATTTGAAGATGGCCGAGGATACGATCAAGGTGCGGCTTCGAGGAGAGAAATACCGACTATACAAGCGGAAAAACTGCAACGTCGGCGTGT
>NRSZ01000471.1:0-15391 GCA_002901185.1 Tolypocladium capitatum | reverse complement strand
GGGGCGGTGTCGCGGGTTTCCAGCGCGCCTGCGCTGCAACCTCGCCGGAGCGTCGCTGGAACCGCGCCGGAGCGTCGCGGCGGCGGCATCGCGAGCCCTGCGCGCGCCGCCCGATGCCGCGTGCCGAGCGGCCTCGCGCCCCGTGCGCCCGTTGCGCCGGCACGTCCGGGTACAGGCCCCTTGCGCGACTTGCCGCTTCGTGGCAGACGGCCGATAAACACCGCATGCGCCGGCTCGCCTCGCGCCAGCTCACCACGCACTCGCCAGCTCGCCGCCCGCCAGCTCCCCAGCCCGGGCGGCACCGCCATGCCCGAGAAGAGCCTGCGGCGCTGGCGCCAACGACCGAGACCCCCTGTCGGCCCCTCGGCGCTAAGTCGTTCAACTTCGCAGCCCGGCCAGTGGGCCTCGTTGCCCGCGACGCTCGTCTCCCTCGATGCGCCCGCCCGGTCGGCATTTCGGCAGATTTTGCGGCGACGACGCGGTGACTGGACGGTCGGGGCCGAGCCGTCACCGGCCGGCTGAGAGGACACGGCGCGCCGGTGGCCAGTCGTCGGCTGGTGCTGGCCCGCCCGTTGGCGCCCACGAGTCACGGCCGTGGTCGGCCCACGCTCGAGACGGTCCTCTGTTTCAGTGCTCTGCGCGCGCGCGTGCGAGGACCCGGCCGTGGTGAGCGCGTGCTTCGTACGAGTAATGTCTTGCTCTCCAGACACCGGGAAGCCTTGTCGTCGTTGCTGTGGCGGTACGAGCTCTGCGTCTTTCCGCCGCCCGCCGCCCGTGCAAGGTTGCAAGTAGTACGAGCACGAGCAGACGCAAGTCCTCCTCGCCATGCAAGTCGCCGTGCCAAGTACGAGAGGTGCGGCTTCCACAATAAATGCACGCGTCCGCTGCCCGTGTCCCCTAGAGCTCGCCCGCGACGACCTCTGCCTTGCCATATGCCCGGCGGCCTTCGGTGTCGAGGCTCGCCTGCGCAGGGCATGTTGGCCCCTTCTGCCCCCTTGCCGGTGCGTCCCTCGACGTCGGCGCCCGAGACGGCCTTCGCCGTGGGAATCGGGCTACGGAAAGCAGACGCTCTCATGCGTGTAGTCATGTAGTGATTGATGTCCCGGTATACGGCTATTATACAGCGCCCTGCTTCCATCCATACTTGCACATCCCGTCCGTCGACTCTGCAGTTGCCGGTGCCGTCGGGAACCCATCCGCCATCTCAGCATAGTACGCACACCCTCCATGTTTCCCCACGAGGCCGCCGCGCCGATACTCTCGCCTCCGGGTAGCTCCCTGCGTCGAGCCGCAGTCGTCATCCGGCCGCGCCCATGGTACTCTACTCGCCTTCCTCGCCGCCCATCTTGGCGATCCACTTGTTCATGTTCGAGTACTTCTCCTCAAAGGTCCGCTGCAGCTTCTCTCCCGCAACCCACATCGGGTCGCCCTTTTTCCAGTACGTGAAGCAGTTTTCAAAGATCTGGCGCACGTCCGCCAGGAAGTCTTCCTCGTTGGCGTACTCGCGACGATCCATCTTGGACTTGACCGTGCCGAGGTCCATCGGCCGTTTGACCTTGTCGAAGTAGTCTGGCACACCGTCCTCGACCGGCTCGACCGGGTCCTTGAACGGCCCAACCAATCGTGTCCAGAACCCTACACCGTGTCTTGCTTAGTGTCTTCAACACGTAGATGCAACATGACTGTCGGGCTTCTTTGGCTTACCCGGTCCCGAGAGCATTCGGGTCAGCAGGTCGGCGCAAAAGTCCAACTTCTGTGACGTGGAAAACGTGCGACCCTCCAGGTAGACGGCGCTCGAGCGTCGTTTCTGCGGCTTGGGGAGCGGCGTGCGCCCAGGCTTACGGCCAGCTGCCTGATCCTGAGAAGTGGCAGGCACGTTTGGCACGCCGCTCGACCGTCGATTCTTCTTGATGTTGTTTAATATCTCCTCATCGCTAATGTCGTCCAGATAATGGACGTTCTTCCGCGGCAGCGGTCCCGCGGCCGGTATGCTGGGGGAGTCGACTGGCGCCTGGACGATCGGGGGGATGTCGAACGAGCTCATGGCCACCACCAGCTCGCTGAGGACTTCTTGTGGCAGCGACTTGGCAAACTCTGCTCTGGCGTCCGACGACCTCATGTATTCGGCTGCCCAGGACAGCAGCAGCAGTCGAATCGAGGAGCCTTCCGGGGTGTCTCTCCAAACCCGTATCAGCAGTGGCGTGGCGGGAATCCTCTCGGTGAGCCGTCGACACTCCATCATGGCCTCTAGCGTCTTATCGCAGAGGCCATGGACGCCGAGTTTGTGGCCCAGGTTCCAGAGGCCGACGAGGGACTCATACGAGGGCAAGTTGGCTTCGTCGGCAATCAAGACGCCCGTGTAGATGAAGTTCTGCGCCAGTCCGAATACCTCCTCTGAAACTTCGGGAAGCTTCACGACGTGCTCGACGGACTCGTCGACACCCCTGTCGGCGAAGAACTTCTGGTAAAAGTCTGAGCGATCACACAAGAAATCCATTTGGATGCCAAAGGGCTGTTCCTCAGGCCCAACCAAGATTATGACGAAAATCGGGTGTGGTTTGCTGCGGAATACGTTAGATTCATCAAGGCGACGAGGTATTGGGCCTGGTCATCGTACAGCCATGAGAACTTTGGCTTCTCGGCCGTGGGTGTGGTTGTGACTGTGGCTGCGGTCGGCGCGACCGTGACACCGTTGGCAGTCGCTTCGGCAGACATGCTTCTTGATTTCTTTGGTCCGTCAGCTTCGGCTTCATGGAATGTTGTAAAGAGAAGGAAGTCGGGGTCGAGGTGAAATATCTGCAAGTGACGGCATAGGGGTCGGGGGGGTGGCCCTGATGAGCGTGTCCCCGGAGATCAGTGCCTGGTGGACGCAACAGGACGTCGGACATTCGTCTTTTCGTGACTCATTCACAGCATACATGGCCGTTGGCAGTGTTCGAGCCGTGTTCACGCAGAGCAGGCTGAACAAGTTGAACTCGTGAGATGCAAGAATCGGCTTACTCGAACCATCCGTGACGCTCCCCCTGGACCGCGTCTCACGGCCTAGCCTGCCTTAACGATGCTGCTATCACGTTCAACGACACGCGTACAGAAGTGACGAAGGCTTCCGCGAAATAAAAAAAAATGCTCTGAATGGCAGGAATTGATGCCTGACCGCGAGCTGTTCTGAGCCGTCGACGTGGATGGGGTGAGTTTCTGTCGTGGCACTGCTCCGGAGTGCAGCTTCTGATTGGCCGTTGGCTGATTACGTGATGCACCGCGCTGGAGTTCAACCGGTGCGCACGTGAGGCGAATCAAGTTGCGACGAGCATCAAAATTTCCCTTGTTGAGGTGGTTGTTTTCCTGGATTGCGATGGCTTGATCTGTGGTTTTCCTGCCGACGGCCCGAGTTTTACGATGCCAACCGCGTGGCCTCATCGGACGGCGTTTGCCCCCGCAAGCAAAAGTCGGCGTGTGTCCGGAGACGGTATCTGTGCAGCGAGAACTCCGTATTCTGGATCACGAAACGCACAAGATGTGACGGCAGCCCAACAGATGCCGATAGCAGCAATGACATGACGGAACACGAACGTCTCCAGCTGTCGCCCACAAGGCCGACATCGATTGCGTCGGGCACTGTTCGGCCACGGCCAACGAGCTACCCTATACCGCCCCCGGACTGTTCTGGACCCGTTGGCGCCCGGGACACCGTCTCCCGAGTCGCAAGAGTCGCTGTTGGACCTGCTGAAGCATGGCTCATCAACTACGAACTGCTGCAGATCTGGGCTGGCCGTGGTTGGGAGATGGACCGCCATCTCGATGGATGCAGTTGTTTGCCGTACGGGAGGGCCAGACGAACGGCGTTGGTGCCAAGTCATGGCGTCTACGAGGAACCCTTGACCCCAGGCCATGGCCGTGGAGGCGAAGCCGCTCGCCCAGCATACTACAGACGACCGTGTGCAGCCAGTCACTCGCCACGGTCCTCATGGACGACAAGCTCACGGGCGACTGCCCCGACGAGGAGTGCCGGAGGGACCCGAGGGACCGCAGCGGCAGGTTCGCGAAAAGTGGCGCCGGCACTGCAGCGTGGAGATTTTGTTCTGGAAGCGACAAGGGAAATTAGAATCGACGGGGTGTCATTGGGGGGGATACGAGGTACGTGACGCATCACATGCTGGTTGTGTTGGCTGTGTCGGCTGTGTCGGCTGTGTCGGCTGTGTTGGCTGTGTCGGCTGTGTTGGCTGTGTTGGCTGTGTTTGTTGTTGTTGGTTGTGTTGGTTGTGTTGGTTGAAGGGCTTCCGCAGCCCGAGGCGCGAGGCAAATCGAAGCTGCTGCCTGGCCGGCGGCAGATGTCGACGAAAGCACGGTACATGGCCTGCCGTGAATGGCATGACTGCGGCGAGTTGATCATCAGATCCAGGTCCGCAGTTTTTTGCGACGGGGAGGGGGATTATCATGGCGCGAGATGCTGCCGTCTCCACGGCTGCGGTGCGACGTCCCTCGGCGGGCGGCGGGACCACGGCGATGCACGGCCTTACCAAGTAGTCAGAGTCGGCATCGGCGCTGTCGGCCAGAGCCACAGAGACCGGCGGTGGCCCAGCGCCCGCCAGGACACAGCTACGGAGCAGCACCCAGTCCTTCCCCACGGGGCCACGACGAAGGCCGTCGTCGGGCTCGAAAATGCGTACGAGCAAGTCGGGCCGGCCTATCGAGGCGCGACCCGGATCTTGCAGCGCTGCAAGTCGGCTCTTCGCCCCCAAGGACGCCACGCCCCCACTCGCCCCGCGGTTGTGCCGTGCCGTGCTGCGCCGTGGTGGTGCGCAATGCCGTGTGCGTGGCACGATGGCATATCGCCATCAGCTGTTTTGCGTGTCGCCGTGTCGGACGGGCCCTTGCACAGCAGGCGCGCGGCGGCGTCGTCGACCAAGGCGCCGTGGCCGACTCCTCGGTCGCCCCCGTTGGGTGCCCGCCGTGGCACAATGGCGCCTCTCGCCGGCTGTCCCGGACCCCTGGGAACCCGCTGCAGCTCCCGGGAGGCACGACATGCATTTCCGCCTGCACATCACAACACGCCCCCTGGCCGCGCAGGGTGTCCAGGTAGCTGCCTGCCTCGCGGGCCCACATACCCGGCGATGGACTCACATCCCAATCCGTACATATGCACGTGTACGATGCAATGGGTTGCATCCCCAGGATCGGACGCGGCCGCGCCACAGCCCGCGCGACCTGGGGCTGGTTTCATGAAGCGCTTCGAGGCCCGGGGGCCGGATCCAGCCGCCAGGGGTCCCGTCGGGGGAGCTGATAAAGACGTCCATCACCACACCGCTCGGCAGCAGCCAGCGCGGTTGGGCCGTGGGCGGTGTCTCGGTCGCTTTGCCGCCAAGTCGTGACCGTCGCCGTCGGCGGCGGGCTGCGCCGGGAAATGGGCGTAAATACAACCGGCTACCCGTGTGTGGCGCACCCGAGACTTCTGGATTCGGCCGTGGGCGCTTCTACCAAGTAGGGAGGTCTTACCACCTGCTGCCGCGAAGTACCAAGTAGGGAGGTATTACCACCGCTGCCGCGAAGTACCAAGTAGGGAGGTATCACCGTCCGGCACTGTCAGGTACCCCAGTGGTCAGTACCCCAGTGGTCAGCACCGCAAAGACGGGTCCCGCGGGCCGCATGAAGGGTATTTATCCCGTGCCGTGCTCGGTCTCGCAGTCTCGCCGGCAGCCAAAGCCGGATCGGCAGCTTCTTCACGTGCAAGCGTCGGACCCTTGGGGGCTAATTACCACCCGTAATTACGAAGGACGTGGACGTGACAAAGCGGGTGGGTAAGCCCCGCGTCAAGCACGAATTGGCCGACAGGAATGCGATGCGTCTTTTTGCCACAACCACCAGACGAGCATAACATACGAGCAACGGTATTATCGTCACCATGGCACGGGCGTTCTGCATCGCAAGTTGCCCCGGCCCCGGCTCGACTCTGGCGGTCCTGCAGTCCTTCTGCGCTTGGCAGTTCCAATTGAGCAATCCGAGCCTCGGCCCGGCCGTCGCTCCCCTCCCTCCCCCCTTCACATGCGCGCATTAGTTAGTCCCTGTAAGGCTGGCGACAGAGCGAGGCGTGTGCCTACGAAAACGTGGAGCAGACCGGATGGCATTGCCCTCTTGAGCATGTACCTCAACCCCACAGGTACAATCCCCCAGAGTGGCGCCAGTCCGGATTCTCAACCGTCTCATCTGCGGGGCCGCTTGCGACGAGACGTCAATCATGTTCTGTTGAAACGAGAATTTTTCACCCTTCCAGAAGCACGTGAAGGTGTCAGTCGAGGCAGCGTCTCGACCTTGCCTTTGCCGCCGGCGCTTCATTTGGACGGCGTGACCCGCGCCCGGCGGTCCTCGTGTCCCCAGCCTCCGACGACATGGCGGCGCTGCCGTGGCTCTCGCCGTCGTCGCCGTCCTCCCCCGTGCCGTCGTCGCTTCGACCATCCTCATGCCCAAGCAGGATATCCTCGCTGCCTTGCCATTGTGGCGGCGGAGCCGGCATTGCTGCCTCGTCCTCGTCGGCCCACCCGTAGTCTTCGTCGTCCTCGCTGTCTGGCACTTCCAGCTCCGTCTGCCCCAGCTTTCTCTTCTGCCGTGCCGGCTCTGCCGATCCTGTCAGAACATTGCTGGCCGCGTCGTACGAGCAGTCGATGCTGATCGCGCCAGTCTGGCCCTGTGGCGTTAGCACATCGAGTCTCGGGGGCACCGATAAGCTCTGATCCAACGTACGGCCTCCACTTTAAACGCGGACACGTGCTCGACGGCTTCGTTTGTCGTCTTGCCATCGATCTTCTGCAGGCCTGCGAAAAAGACGCTGCCGAGCTTCTCGCCTTGCCAGTCCCAATCCCTGAAGAGCACAAGTCGAGTTGATATGCCTTGCTCCCACACCGTCGCATTAATGGCAGCGACCAGCGTTGCGCCTTGTTCAGACCGCATCCTGGTTGCGCACGGCGACAAGATGACGACTGCGCAGTTTCGCGTGGCCGCCAGTTTCTGGAGCGCATTCATGACATGCTGAAAGCCCTGTAGCCGCTTTGCCGATGCGGTTGGGCCTGAAGCGGCGGCCGTGAGCGGCACGCCAAACCAAGAGCCGGGGGAGAATTGGCGGTACCTTTGCTTGCCCTTGGGGCTGTCCGCCCATCTCGAGACTTGGGAAGCGCAGAGTTCAGCAGGGCTGATATGGAGCTGATGACCACGAGGGAGACGTCCGTGCCTATAGATTTTGCCGTCGGTCGTGATATCAGAGCCATGACGTGAGGCAGGGTGAGGCAAGAGTAGTGCGTGAACTTGGTCCAGTCGACGCTTTTCGAGCCGTCAATGGCGACGTCTTGGTCCCTAGAGACTTTTACAGAGTCAATGACCCGAGTAACCCGTTGCCTTTGTAACTTTTGGAGGCAATCTGGCAAAGCAGTGTTAGCTCACTTGCCTTGTGATGATGCCGGGCCGATGCAACAGACCTACCCAGACCACTTCATGACCATCACATATGGTATTTGCGGCCATCTGAATCCTGCCAGAAACGTCAACGTTACACTATGCGCAATGCTGGAAAACGAGAGTCGTCTTACGCCAGTGCGGTTTTGCCTGTGCCCGGAGGTCCCCAGATCTCCGTCACTTGACCGCGTTTGATGCCGCCATGACGGGTGGAATCATCCGACTCCGCAGTCGCCGATGCGAGCAGAGCCTTGTCGAGGCTCTCCAAGCCGGTCGCTACGTGCGCAGCGGCATCACTCGTCAGTTCGTCTAGCGCCTGCGAGGCGGCAACCGTTGGCAGCCTGTCTGGTTCCTGTCAGTTTCGACGACGGACAGGCTCGGGGTCTCAGCACTCACGGGTGCCCGGCGTGTCGAAACTCGATACGTCATGTCCATGGATGGCATGATAGTCCATCACCGCAAGCACGAACCTTGGCGCCGCCGCGGCAATGGCATTGCGAGGTGTTGGGCTCGTGATCGTCGTGCATGTGGGGGGGAGTGCGAAAACAACTACGTAGGCTCACGTGACGGGATGGTGGAAAGCGCTCATTCGCATGGCGCTGCGACCTTTGTCTGAGCCCTCGCAACTTGAAGCGTCCCAAGCAAAGCCTTGGGATACGACCGCCGAGAACTGCATTGAGCCGAGGGAGAGCGTTGCACTCGGGTGGTATTTGATTCAGCGGCTGGTTGTTTGATACCGCATCGTGGTTTCGAGATGCATGGGTCACAGTCATATTGCGGAGCCGCTCCCCTACCTATAGCAGGCACCTACTTCGTACTTGGTACCTTGGGTAGAAATTAATAACTCGGGTCCCCAGAGGCCACATGCAGTTTCGCGACCCGACATCGGTGACACGTTGGTGACTCGGTGACATGCATATCAGCCGCGCGAGGGAAGCCAAGACTCAATCAGACACGTTGTATGATACCACCTCGCAGATGCAGATGCTCTCAGGCGCAGCTTTCCGGGAGCTGCGCGCTACCTGGAACGTTGCCTCCAGCCACTTGGACGGGTTATTCTCACTATCGACCCGCAATGTGGGGTGTGACACGGTCTGATGAGCCTCAACGCTGGAGCACGAGTACGGAGTGGCATGAGCTCATTTTATTTGAACCCGTCGCCGAAAACGGAGCATGACGACGGCTAGGAGTGTTGCGCACACCCCGTCATTCCCGTTGACCGGACGGCCTCCCAGGCGCTCTCGACGGCAAGACGCAAACGGTGGTGGCTTTCCCGGCAGACGTCGGGCCCGGGACGCGTAATGATGCGTTCCAGCTGCCGCCGTCCTCGGACACGCTGCCTACTTCGTGCTTGGGTACGTGACATCGATGCAGCGAGGAGCCGCAGTTGCAGGGACGACACGGCGCAGGTACGCTAAAAGCTGGAGCCCCGCGAAAGCTCGACCCTTGAGCGGAGGCGAGTACGGAGGCCAAGTGCGGAGGCCAAGTACGGAGAGGCCAAGTACGGAGAGGCCACGTACGGAGGCCAAGTACGAGTACGGAGGCCAAGTACGGAGTACTCGTTCTCGTAATCACACGGCAATTTGCCGCGGCAGCCATGGCCAGCTACCCCTCGGACTTTTCAGACGCTGCGTCGGGCCGGCGATCTGTCGCCGAGCAGCTCGGATCCCAGAGGGCTGCGGCCTGGGGCCAGCGACCGCCGTTCTCGTAATATCTCCCGCAGAGGACGACGGTTCCACCGTCCGGCGCAGGTTTGTGGCTGGCGCAGGGGCGTGATTTCGGTTACTGCAAGACAAACCGCCCCGAGCGGAGCGCCCAACTACACCGACTCCAGGGCCCTCCGAACCTAGGCGGCGACCTAGCCAAGGGGGCGACGGGGCCCAGCGCGACGGGCAAAAAGCACGCAATACGAGTACGAGTATGATTCAGAAAAACCAGACAGGCAGGTGTGCAACGTCACCGCGAGCCGTCGCACGAGTAATACGTGCTCCGTACGCAGTGCTCCGTACGTAACAGAGGACACGGGCAGGGCGACTCCGTATTGGGAACCAGTGCGACGGGCTGAGGCTAAACCAGCTCCTCGGATCACGTCTGCTGCATGCGCCCGCCGTCTCTCCAGGCATGCATGGGGAGCTGCGTGCCGGCTCGACTGGCGGGCGTCGAGTCATGGATGCGTCGTTGCGAGCACCGAGGCGCGTGCCCGTCAGACCCGAGGCAACAGAGAGTCACGGCCGACGGTGGGAGATGAGCTTACGGGTTATCGTCTCGACCAAGAATCGGCTACTCTCGGAGCGCCGGCCGGATTTCCCGGTCCGGAGAGCCGCCTGGGATTCCTAGACCGACAAGGCGCCTCAGGGAGATCTGAGATTAGGCCTCGGTATTGCCCCAATCAGCTAGACACGGGACGGGGTCGGGGAGCGACATTTTGCAGCTGGAGCATGTGCCACGGGGCACAGGCAGGCAGTTGAGACGCTGCTTTTCGAAGAGAAAGGCCGTATGAGTCCATCGAGAGGCATCGGTAACCCGATAGCAGGGCCCGATAGCAGGGCTGCTGATAAGGACGAGCATTAGGGTGACCACATACCTGTTTAGGGTACGAGCATTCCGAGGCGGCAATCTGGCAGCAGACTATCGGCTGGCGCGCACACCAATGGCAGCCTCCAGACGTGGTCGTGGCCGAGGCCAAGCACGGGATAAGTTGGCCCGGCACAATCCTGGGGTCCCCAGCTTACGAGGCGAGACAATAATAACGACAATAACGGACTTCTCCGACATCCGAGTATTCGTGTGTACGAGCACTCGTGGAGCCAGTTGCGGCAGTACGAGTACGTACGAAGTACTTCGTACTCCCTACCTGGAGCAGTGAAAGTCTGGGGAAGGCTCTCCTCAGGAGGTGTTGGCGGCAGAGGGTCGATCCTGAAGGGTGATCCCTGGCGAGGATCAGGCCTTTTTCTGGGTCGTTTCGCCAGGACCTTCTAAAGCGAGAGGAGTGTGCCCGACTGACGCGGCGTGGACGCCGTCCGAGAGGCGAAGGTGAGGCAGGTGTTTGGCGCTCTGGCGCGCGGACGCGATGTGGGGGAGGACGGCGTGGATTGAGCAGTTGGGCCAAGCAGCCGAGACAGAGTGAGCCTCACCATGCTGCCGCAGCTGAATGGCTGGCTCAAGCACCATGTGTTGCTCGGTTTCTGTTGCCAATATTCCTGGCCCGTGTATGGAGGGTCAAAGAATCGCACGAGCACGTTCCGCCTAGATGGGCGCAGAGCTGACGAGGCAAGTCGGCATCGAGGCCAGGCGATGCCGCTCGGGGCTTCCGCGGAAGGGTCCATCCGGCCAGTAACACAGGAGCAAAGCGTCGATTTCTTATCACAGGCACACCACCGCCGTGACCGTTATCGCCATCGCGTTGGCGAATTCTCGTATCTGGCTCTGCAGGGGTCAAGGACCTTGCCCCGTCCGCGGGGAAATTGTCCAAGATGGATGGCGTCGTCGTCAGCAAAGAAGCAAATCCCCACAGGCAGAAACGGGACCCCTTCCCCCGTGCCAGCAGTGATGGATGAGTGATAAGCTGCTGGCGGCCATGGTGGTGACACGGGGAGTGGCGGAGGCGCGCCGGGGTAAAGCGCCGGGGTAAAGCGCCTGGGGAATTCCACCCCATTCGCTGGCCCCCACACGGGCTTGGTTGGCATCACAGGCGGCACGGCAGGGCACAGCGCCGCGCGGAACAACAGCAGCGATGGGCCACGATTGTGCCGAGTCGCGGGCGCATCGGCCTTGGCCCGACGGCCACTGCGTGGACAGGTAGGTGCAACGGCGGCTCGTCGCACAAATGTGCTGGCTTCGAGGCGTTCGTTCATCCGGGGAGAACGTGGCCGGGATCTGGCGCCGAGTCTTGGCGGCCACGGGAATGCTCTGCCTGGCTGCTCGGTTGCTGGGTTGCTGGGTTGCTGGGTTGCTTGGTTGCTGCTTACTTGTACGCCGCGACAGAGAGGGCATCCTGGAATGGGAGCCAACCAGTCCGGCACGGCAGGCCTGCGCGGCCCCACGCCGCCCAGGCTGCTCGACTCCGACGACTCAGAAGCCCTTCTCCTGAAACCCCTTCCCCACATGTTGCACCGGAACATGTGAAGTTGCAGCCGCAGCCGCGCCTTGCCTGGCTGAACGCCGGTAGCGCTCGCCAGAAGCGACCGGCGAGTGCGCTGTTGGCGAGGTGGGATGATGGATTCGCTGGATGGGTGCGTGGCCCGTAGGGTAGTGGTGTGTCGGACACATGGATGCAACGCTCTCAGGGGGGGCGTCGGCACAGCGGCGCCCACCCAGTCCCCCAAGCCACGGCCCCCCCACGGCCAGCGAGACGCAGAGGTACCGCCGCCGGCGCAGTACTTGGCCGGTCGCGCCCGTTGCAGGGGCGTGGCTGCAGCGCCCGACACGCGCCGGCACCCCGTGGGAGGAGCGACGTGCCTGTCGGCTCTCCCCAGCCCGGTAGCTGCCTCCAGGCCGTCCTCCCTGCGCCCCCCCCCAGCGTCCGCCCCGCCGGACGTGCCCTGCGGCGCTACAGCCTGCCACCCTCCGCAGGCGCCGCCTCTGTTTGACTGCCCCGTGCCGCGCGCTCAGCGGGTGCGTGCGCCTCGCTCTAACCCGTACCGATCCCCGGTGGAGGTACATGCCCCCGGGTAACCCCTCCACAGCGCACCTGTACCGACCGTACCGACCCGGCCAAACCCGCCCTTTAAAACCATTCCTTCTTCCTCCCCGAGGACAAAGATTCGATTCCCCCCGACTCTTCCCAACCCAAAGCATCTGACCTCGGCCTGCATCAGCATCTGCTGCTGCAAGCCCTTTCCTCGGACCACGATCCCTCACTCGGCAGCACTGCTCCTCAGCAAGCCGGCAGCCGAGCCTCATTTTCCCTCACACCGTCGCCGCAGCCGTCCGGAGAGACGACAACCCGCCTTCTTCCGTCTCTCGTGGGCTGCCCGCCGCCACCCATCACATGCAACGGGCACAGTCAGCGGTGGATTTCTGCAATCTTCTGAACCCTTCCGCCCTGGCCGAGAAGCACCGCGACATCCACCCAAGACAGGACAGCGACGTCGACATGGCCAGCGCTACCGTCACCGTCATCAAGCCCAACGGGCCTCTCCCTGGCGCCCCGGCGTCGGAGAACTCCAACGAGCTGCCTCGCCCGTACAAGTGCCCCCTCTGCGACAAGGCCTTCCACCGCCTGGAGCACCAGACGAGACATATCCGCACCCACACCGGCGAGAAGCCTCACGCCTGCCAGTTCCCCGGCTGCAGCAAAAAGTTCTCTCGCTCCGACGAGCTGACCCGCCACTCACGAATCCACAACAACCCCAACTCGAGACGCAGCAACAAGGGCCAGCACCAGCTCCATCACCAGCAGCTTCACCACCACCACCAGGGCCTGCCTCCTCACATGCACCCCGAGGGCATGATGGCACCCCCCCCGGCTCCCAAGACCATCCGCTCTGCTCCCACGTCGGCGCTGGGTTCCCCCAACGTCTCTCCTCCGCACTCGTACGCCTCGTTCTCTCACCACGCCGCTCACCACGCCGCTCACCACGCCGCTCACCACACCACTCACACTCACCACACCCAGCCGATCGTTCACCCCTACAGCCGCAATGGAGACATCTCCATGCTGGCCAAGGCGGCCACCCAGGTGGAGCGGGAGACTCTCGCCGCCCCGACCAACCACCACGGCTCGAGACACCACGCTCACTACGGCCATGGCATGCCGGGCTCCAGGGGCCACCACCTGGGAGGCCTGTCCTCGTACCACATGTCGCGGTCCCACTCCAACGAGGATCACCACGACGACCACTACAACGGATCTCTCCGCCACGCCAAGCGCTCGAGGCCAAACTCGCCCAACTCTACTGCTCCCTCGTCGCCCACCTTTTCTCACGACTCACTATCTCCTACTCCTGACCACACTCCCATCGCCACTCCCGCCCACTCCCCTCGTCTTCGTCCCTTCGCGGGCTACGAGCTGCCGAGTTTGCGAAACCTGTCCCTGCAGCACAACACGACGCCCGCGCTGGCTCCCATGGAGCCCCACCTGGAGGTCCCCCAGTTCCCGCCGACGCTCGGAGCGAATGCCCCTCGCAGCACTGGCTTGTCCTTGACCGACATCATCAGCCGTCCCGACGGCAGTCAGCGCAAGCTGCCGGTGCCCCAGGTCCCCAAGGTGGCGGTGCACGACCTGCTGTCGGATAACGGATTCAGCAACAGCGGCAGGAGCTCCGCCACGGGCAGCCTCGCTGGAGGCGATCTCATGGACCGCGTTTAGGAAGCGCCATGGCATCGCACGCCGCACGACGTGATGACTTTGGGTTATACAGGCATAAAAGGAGTGGGAGTTTATGGTTTGCACTGGCGAGCGGCACATTCCCTGGGCTCTGATAAGAAGAGACTGGGCGGTTCGGGACGGCTTTTGTAACGGCGGGACAACCAAACTATAGACACGACCACTTTCCCTGGCGGATTAGGTTCTCAGGAGACTATCCGGGGGGTTCTTTGGATTCTTAGGTGGCTTTTGTTCGGGCTTGTCAGGGCAACTTGAAAAGGGTGACGAGGCAAAACCACAGTTTATTAAAGAGACAACTACGGGTCACTTCAATTCTTCATTTGTTCTGTTACCGCTGGTCCATGTGTCGAACTGACTTGTGTGCTCGACGGGCTTTTTGGGGCTCCAGGCAGACACTGCAAACAGACGGACAGACGGATGGATAGACGGGCCGAGCCAAACGTCCAACGCTGCATCACCAACGCACACGTGCGAACCGCTGCGGCATTGTGGCACGGACACGGGCTCGGGGGTACTTGTCGTGGAAAATGGTGCAATGTGTTTGTTGAGGCAACACGTAACACTGCGCTAATGATGAGATCACTCACTCGTCCTGCTGAAAATCCTCGGGGAAAGGATCTGGGGATCAGGAACAGTCATGGAGGAGCCAACGGAAGTGGTTTGAAACCTGGTCTGTGCTCGCCGGCGCGTCTGTTTGGGGCAAGGCTCACGATCCTACTGATCTGCGAGTACGAGTACGCAAGGTGAATTGATTTGCTGCGAAGACGGGCCGCGAAGACGGAGACTGAGTTTGGAGCTCAACTCTCCGCCGGGGTCGGTAGAGTTCTCTGCTCGTTCAGGGATGGTGGCAACACGACTCGCGTCAACCCAGACCCCAGCATCCGATGCATGCGGGTGACGACAAGAAGGGAAGCTCCCATTCCCAATTGAATTCTGTTCCGGAAACCTTGGGATACAGGGCGACGAATCCTTCCTTGGCCCCCATTGCCCCCATTCAAGCTTTTGACATGATGCTTCCACCCCACAGCGGCCGAAGAGCCAAAAGCAGAAGCGTCTGCGAAGCACTGGACGCGCCTTTGGCCGGGAGACGCTTCCGTTGTGTTGGGGCCTGCTCCAAAGAACCGCCAAAGACACGGCGGCGGTTGTATTACGTAGCAGGCGGAGAGGAGCCAGATCGATACATCACCATATGGCAATCACCATCGCATCGCGATGGGAGCCCGGGGGTCGCGCGCGATGCGCGGGGATGGTGGCTTGGAGAGGCGTGTCGCACCAGCCGGGCTCGGCACACGTCGACTTCGTATTCTCATCTATTTCGGGCGGCACAGCTAGCAAGGAGCGCGCAGCTGCCTGACAGCATCGGATTGTCGTCGTTGTTGGAGGACACGTAATGAGACACGGTCCCTCACCGCCAGACATGTGCGAGCGAATTAAGAGTCCCGGCGGCACTGGCGGGTGTGTTGGTGGGCGTGCGCGAGTCTGCGTTTGTCTGCCGCGCCAGCGCCTGTGGCCGCTGGCTGGTGCCATGCAGCCAAAGCTAGGGTAAGGCAAGTCTCGGGCAGGGCGGTTACAGTGCTGACTGCCGCCCGACGCCGGTGTGTAACTGGCGAAATGGCCGGGGAG
>NRSZ01000058.1:0-17525 GCA_002901185.1 Tolypocladium capitatum | reverse complement strand
GGGGGGGAGGGGGGGAGGGCGTGAGGGCGTGAGAGACGTGGAGAGACGACGTCGATGCAAAGTCCGCCTTATAAAACGGTGAGTGAGGAAAGGGGCCGACATGGAAGCAGCAGAATACCTACCGAGTTACCAGGCCGTCAGTCGAGCAGATTAGCGACACTCGGTGCCGGACAGCCTGTTCTTGTGTTCTGGCAGAAAGGCGGTGGGATTGAAACATGGATAAAGCCGCCAGCCAACATTGCATCTCGTCTCGTTGGGTAGTGTCATGTCTAACCAGGTGCCTCTAGCCAGGTGCCTCTGGCCAGGTGCCTCTGGCCAGGTGCCTCTAACCAGGTGCCTCTAACCAGGTGCCCGTCTGCCGGCGAGGGAGAGTGCGTTCGGCGAGCGTTGGCCCGGCCCGACACCTGAACGGAGCACCCGGGGAACGAGGGATTAGATGGAGAGACAATCCATTCCCACGCCTGTCAGGATTAGACACGGTCCGTCCCTGTCGGCCGTGTCTGAGCTCGTCGGTGTTAGCTGCGGCCCTTCGGGAGCGGAAAGGCTGCGGCGAGGCCACTGAGGCGAATCCGCCGCCCCTCTCACCACCGAGGCTCCATGGCAAATTGCGAGGCTGGACGCGGAGGCTTGTCTACAGGGAGAAGCGGGCTTCGCGACCTTTTTGTCGCAGCCGCCTGCTCGCTAGTTCCCGCGACGAGCCACCTTGCGGAGCAGGCGAAGGCAGGCCCCCGTCATTGGCCCTTGTCAAGCGAGGTCGCATGCCGGCGGGGGAGGCTGAGGCTCTGGGGCCTGCTGTGCGGTTGGCAGACGGCGACGTCGCTCGGCTCGCGGGGCCGGTTGCCTCGCGGGGCCGTTTGCCTCGACGAGGTCAGCAACCCGAGCGGTGCAAGCTTCGCCAGGGTAGGCGAGGCCGACGGACTACCTGATGTAGCACGCACCGCCGAGGCACCGTGCGCTCGCCGGCGTTTGGCGACGCGACTGGACGGCAGGGCATTCGGGGCATGTACGGAGTGCGTGCGCAGCCAGTCCGTACAGAGTACCTGCGAGATATCCAACGTTGGCTGCTTCGCGCCAGGAGACGCCCGCCTGGGTCCAGGCTGGGGTCCTCGGCTGGGTCGAGAGGCACGTCGTTGATGCCGGCTCCGCGACGCCGTAACCAGTGGCGCCTGGCACGGCAACGCCATTGGCCGTCCTAAGCGAGCCTGCGGCGTCCCACTGGCGAGTGGGGCCTTGCAGGGGTGCAGGGGGGTGTCATGACAGCAGGAAAACAGGTACCGAGGTACTTCGTGCCACGTACGCGTACGGATGCGGTCAAGGTGTCGAGCATCCATTGAACTGCCGAATGCCAACCGCCAACTGTGCATTACGAGCACCTAGTGGTCCGCACGTACAGGCCACGCGGCGTTGCATTCCGCTACCGGCGGGCGCTCGTCCGGCCAGGGTCGTTCGTCCAGTCGTCAGTCGTCCGTCACGGCACGGCCAGTCAAACCATGACCCGTCCCAGTTGCCGGACCAAGCATCTACCGTCGACCCGAGGCGGCGATGCCCCGGAGGCTAGCGGACCTTGACGGGCCGTGGTTTGCCTTCATTGGCACGCGGCGGCGGCGCAACGTGCAGCGGACGGCCACCACTGCCGCCGTGGCCCCCTCTCAACTCCAGCTCATGCCGAACCACCAACGCGTCGCTGCTCACTGAAGGCGAGTGCATGTCCCTGTGCGACTGTGGCGGCCATTCGTACAGATGTCATCTCGCCGGGCACTTTTGTGTCTCGTGTATCCCCCGACGCGTGGCCATGCCCGACCGCCTCGTCTTCTGTTTCTTCTTCCACGTCCCGCCAGCTTCTTGTCGTCCGACTCCGGCACGAAGCCCAAGCCCTGGCTGGTTGTATACCCTGCCACGGTGGCGGGCCAAGTGTTGGTCTGCTCGGCGCGGCAGCGCTGCCGTGATGCGACTGATGAGGACTGCTCAGCTGTCCCATGTTGCGGCCGCTGTCTCGGGCTCCCCATGCCCCGGTTCCTTCCTCTCTGTCTTCCTGGCGCCGCCGCCTTTCTTCTCCGCTGGTGACATTCCGTAGAGGGCATTGACGTTGTACCTCTTGAGCGCCTCCCACCCCTTGCCGTCAACGACCGAGATGCCACAGAATAGCTTGACTGGTCAGTAAACGAGGCTCGCCGGCAGTGGCGCGAGACGGTGCGCATCATCATCTTCTTACCTGGAATATCTCCACAAGTATGACCTTGTCTGGATTTCCGAGATTGACCTTGTGCTTCGGGTCGACGAGGCTTGCGATTTTCTTGATGACCTCGTCTGACCTGAAGGTGGTGTGGTTTCGGATATTGTGCCGGATTGCGTACTACGAGAGCGCCGCGTCAGTCCACCGCTCCCAGCCAGACAGGCAACTTTGCCTTTGGGAACAACGTACTGTATATGCCGGGGTAGACTCGTCTGTCTGCGGCTCGATGGCCGTCTTGCTCGCTTCCTCTTCGGATTCCCCCATCAAGGTGAACCAAGACGACAGCACCGTCCGTGCCACCCTAACAATACCCCTTTCTGTTGCCTTGTCCGTGTCGAATACGGGTGTCAGTCGGTTGATGTACTTGCACTTACGCTGCCTCGGGTCGGGGCATTCTCTGGCATCCTCGCATATCTTGCGGACGAAGGCTCCCGGTCGCACGGGCTTCATTGTCTTCATGAAGAAGAGGCATTCGACGTTTGCCGAGACGGGCGAGAAGAGCTGTCTCGACTTTGGCTTTTGTGGCTCCTTCATGCTGCTGAGCTCTTTCTGTATTGATACTTCGATGTCTCGGTCTTCCTGGTCCTCGTCGCTTGCAGACGCATGCTCCATGCGAGAGGGCTTGATGTCGTACAGCTTCTCACCGTACTGTATGCAGGGTCCAGTCAATGTCTGACCGCCCAGGCGTCAAGCGCTGCTGTTCGTGTAGATGCAACGTACCTCCTCGCACAGCTCCTTGAACTCGCGCACAGCCTTGGTCTTCATGCCCCTGGCGAACGTGACCCAGATGCCCTCGTCCCCGATATCGAGCGCGTTGCCCATGTCCACCTTGTCGGCCAATTTAGCCTCTTGGTGAGGCGTCTTCCACTTGCCGGCATTGCCGCCCTAGGGGAGAGGGTTGGTTAGCGATCCAGGCTGCCGCGGACACGGGGAACTGCATCGAAGATGGCTGCCAAACGGAGTGGCTGCTCTCTCACCTTGCTTCTCTTGTATGCAGGGCCACCGCCGTTCGCACCGCCCGGCCCTTGCTTCCTCTTTTGCGCGCCCTCGCCCATTGTTGTGGGAGCGGAGGTGAGCCGCCGTGCCTCGTCGTCCTGTCAATGACCAGGACGTTGGTGTGAGTGAGGTTGGCAAACGTCGGTCATGTTTTGATGTGAGTTGGAAGTCGCGTTTTTCCCTCCTGCGGACCCCCAACCTACCTACCCTAGACCACGTTCATCACGTGTTGCTGGCGTTGTCATCGATCCGTAATCAATGCAGCATCTGCCCATTTCTCATTTCTAGGACATATGGTCATGAATTTTTACCATCTGCTCCCATTTTGTAGGTGATGGTGATGAAACACATGTGTAAATCCGTCCTCGCCGAGACATCATATCGCCCATCATGCTGCGAACCTCCCAACCTTTCAAAACACCACTGTTAGGATGCAGTTTATTCCTGTCCCGCGACAATATTCTCCAGAAAACCTAGCATACTATCCACGAACTGCGCGGCATGGCTGATTCGTATGCATGAATGGTTACACCGACATACTCAATGTCGGCATGCTACCAATACTGGGCATCGCCTCACTCGGCAAGGACATAAGCTCGCTGTGTACAGGACCTCATCATTTCACCTTCGCGTTGACCCTGGCACTCGCCTTAGCCGTCATAACCAAGGCGCGGGGCGCATCATACTTTGGCATATAAAGCTCCACGAACTGGAGGCAGGCAGCGGCGTTGAAGTCGGCATCGGTGAGCAGATTATTCAGTTCATCCTTGGTCTTGACGACAAACTTCTTGCAGGTCCCCTGCCCACCAAAGACGTCAACGATGCCCTTGTAGTCCCACTCCGAGATGTCGTTGTATTCCGCGTCCATGCCGTGGATAAAGCGTTCAATGGTGTACCCTTCATTGCAGATGACGAATCTTTCAGCGAGCAGTCAGTACCATCCCAGGGCTGCGTCAGGCCCCCCCCCCCTTTATTGGGTTCATCAGGCAAGACTTACATGATGGGCTTGAGGCTATGCCGAATCATGGTGCTCACTTCCTGGGCTGTGAGCTGAAAAGAGCCATCGCCAACGAACACGATGGTTCTGCGGTTGCCACCGTCGTCCCTGGCCGCGAGGGCGGCGCCTTGACAAGCGCCGACAGACCACCCGATGCTTCCCCAAAGGACCTGGCTGAGCGCCGTGACCCCCTTGGGGAACTTCGTATCCCAGATGCCAAAGTTGGCAGTGCCCGTTTCGGTGACGACGATGTCGTTGTCGATGAGGAACTCTCCCACTCGCGGCCAGAACCAGGCTTGAGTGATGGTCGGGGAGTTGTCGAGATTCTTGTGGGCCTCGTTCTCGACGGTGGGAGACGCCTGTGCGGCGAGCTCCTCGTGGTCGACCTTGTCGATGATTTTGCGCAGGACGCCCTTCATACGGACGCCTGGGTAAGCCGAGTGCCTCACGGTGCAGTGGTCGCTGTGGAAGTCGATGGAGGGCAGCTGCGACGTTCGATAGGAGAAGCCGGCTGTGTTGAAGTCGCTCTGTGTTGCTGACGATCAGCCAAGTGAACGTCACGATGCATTGCGATTCTAGCAGCTGAAGCTACCTTGAGGGCACCTATCGTGAGAATGAGATCCGACGACTCGACGATGTCCTTGACCTGTTGGGGGTGGGATCCCTCGCCGGCATAGACTCCGCCGTAGTTGGGATGCTGCTCGTTCACAGCGCCTTTACCCATGGGGGTCACGAATGCGGGGAGATTGGAACCGTCGATGAGGTCGTGCACTTCGCCGAGGACGCGATGGCGGATGGCACAGGCATCAACGAGTATAACGGGATGCTTGGCGGCGCGGAGGTACTTCATGACGACGTCGACCACGTAGTCCTCCCGCTCGGGATCGTTCTGGGGCTCGGACAAGTCGACCGGGGTCTGGAGCCTCTCGCCCTCGACCTTGGTCTGAACCATGTCGGTGGGGAGCATCACGTACACCGGACGTGAGTGAGTCCAGCACTGGCGCAGGGCGTGGTCGATCTGTGCCGCAATCTCAGACGGGTTGTTGAGCTTGGCGACGTCGCACGAGATGTCGGCGCTCATGTTGGCGAAGACGTTGAAGTCGCCGTTGCCAAGGGTGTGGTGGAGGAGCATGCCGTCGCGCTGCGAGATGGTCGACGGGCAGCCGACGACGTGGACCACTGGGATGCGCTCCGAGAAGGCGCCAGCAACGCCGTTGATGGCAGAGAGCTCGCCGACACCAAAGGTGGTGACGAGGGCCGCCATCTTCTTGACGCGCGCGTAGCCATCGGCGGCGTACGCTTATACGGAACAGCGAGATCAGCACGTCTCCCCACGCACGAGGTTGTGCGTATGGTTCGCTCACCGGCATTGAGCTCATTCACGCTGCCAACCCACTTCAGCCCGCATGCGGGAAGGTAGTCGAGGGCGACGAGGTTGTAGTCTCCAGGCACGCCGTGGACGGACCGGACGCCGACCTCGCGTAGCCGTCGGAACAGGTACTCGGCGACGTCGACGGGCTGCTTCAGGTTCTGGACCCTGATGTCTGCCATGCCTGAAGCGTCTCACAGACGAGAAGATGTACAGGTTTTCTTATGGATGTGACGTGAGCGGCGATGCCTGTCTTCACCGTCGGAGGACGCTCTCGGAGGATGGCTTGGACTTACACGGCTAGTTGTCCGGGTACGCGCAACGCTTCGATTGTTTTCTCCCTTCGTTGGCGATTTGGTCTAATTTTCCCTTTCCCTTTCCATCTCCTTTTCGGTTTTTTTTTCAAAGAGAAGAAACGGGGGTCGGTAGATAAGCTCTCGGCCTAGATGTTGCTTAGCCACGGTGATGTAATGGACAGAACAAAGCGTCACGCATCCGGTCGCCGGACGCCACATACCCGGACACCGCGGCGCCGGATCTGCTGGGCTTGCCGGAATGTGGCTCGTGACGGGCCGAATGCAGCGGCATGGCCTGATTTCACGACGAGGGAAACCCCGGACCTTGCAAGCCATGGATCCCTGATGCGGCTGGTGCTTCCGACGGCCGCAAAGACGAGTTGATTGTGTGTGAGTGGCGTGATGGAGATGTCTTCTACTCCACAAGAGTTTACAAAGTACCGGCCGGGTAGGCCGGGTAGAGTGCCGGTGTCGAGCCCAATAGTTGCCGCCAGCTGCCGGCGCAAGCCGCGGTTTCACACTGTACATTGTATCATACACCGGGATAATGCGTTGACGGGAGATGTTTCCATACCCCAAGGGCCCAGCCCAGAACCAGAAACGCCGGTCGAAATGTCACCCGTATTGCGCGGGCCTTAGTCGCACCGCCCGTCCTTCCACCCCGTCCTCCACCGCTGCTCCCACTTGGAGCAGTCAAATTCGGGCTTGCCCAGCTTGCGGTTCACGTCGTTGTGCGCGCCGCAGAGCCACTTGCCGAACTCGTCGCGGCTGCCCACGCGCGGCACCTCGCGGCCCAAGTACGTCCGGAAGTCCTCGGCGCACACCCAGCACGGGTACAGCTTGGAGAACAGCCCCACGAAGCTCAGCAGGTCCGACTGCTGCGAGCGCGACGGCGTCTCCGGGTACGTCGCGGCGATGGAGTGGAGGAGCGTCCAGGTGCTGCGTCCGAGGACCTCGACGTCGGGCGGACAGTCGGCGGGAGGACCGCCTGTGGCCGAAGTATTGTTGCTGCTGCTTCTTGCGACACCGCCGTCTTGCTTGGCCGTTTTCTGCGTCTGCGCTGCCCAGGCGGCGAACGACGTGCAACTTCGACACCTAGATGAAACAAACCCACGTCAGACGACACATTCACCTGTCCAGGCAGGACCCGGGCATGGCTGTACTCACGGCTTCCCGTCTTTGCCGAGCACGACACCGCTGGGAAACGTCGTTGACTGCTCGCCTGCGGTCGCGGTCGCCTCGTCTGCCATGACGCCGTCGCAGCGGAGGCCGCTGAACAAAAATATTCGCAACGAGAGAAGCCGCGGGCGGCGACAGCAGCGGGCCGGCCGATGCAGAGAGCGACGCTGGCGACGGCGTTGGCGAGGAGAGTTGGCGAGGAGAGTTGGCGAGGAGAGTCGTCGAGTTCCCTCGACCAAGTACGTTTGTCAGATGCCGGCGCTAGAAAGCTCCCCTGGCCGTCCACGGCCTTATCGATAACGGGGGCTGCCCCTCCGACGAGTTGACGCCAACCGCCTCGGTTCTCTCGCCCTCGGCACCGACTCCCGCCGTCGAGCGCGCCAGCCCGCCAGCCCGCCATGCCGTTGCCGCCCACGCCCTCGGACAGCCCTGCAGTGACGCCCGTGCTGCTTCTCAAGACAAAGTCCGCGCCCGGCGACGCCTATGAGGAGCTCCTCTCCGCGACGCCGAGCAACGCGAGCCACGGCCGGCGCCTCGCCCCGCGCTTCGTGCCCGTGCTGCTGCATAGATTCGAGGAGGAGGGCACGGGTCGGCTCAACGCCCTGCTCCGGCGGGGGCACATTGGCAGCGGGGAGGACTGCGCCTTCGGCGGCCTCATCTTCACGTCCCAGCGAGCCGTCGAGGCATTCGCCAGGGTGGTCGACGAGGGCAGAGGTGGGCACAGACTCGGATCCTGCACCCCGGACGCATCATCAAGCCCCCGACTGGCCTTTGTTGAGCCAATTGCTGACAGGCAATGGCCTGTGGCTTGCAGACGACCCCAGCTGGCCTCACCTCCGAGACGTCCCCATCTACAGCGTTGGCCCCGCCACGACCCGCGCCCTCAATGCCGTGTCGCAGGATCCGCCGCTGCGAATATTCGGCGAGCACACCGGCAACGGCGAAGCCCTCGCCCGGTTTATCCTCGAGCACTACGGCCAGTGGTACCGCGACCGGCCCACGCGACCGCCGCTGCTGTTCCTCGTGGGCGAGCAGCGCCGGGATATCATTGCCCGCACGCTCGCGGATGCCGCGCTGCCCGCCCACGCGAGGATACGGGTCGACGAGGAGGTCGTCTACGGCACGGGCGTCATGGAGTCCTTCCCGGCCGACTTTGACGCCGTCCTACGGGAGACGGCGGCGGCTCCGTCCAGATGGGTCGTCGTCTTCTCTCCGACGGGGTGCGACAGCATGCTCCGTGGCCTTGGCTTGCTGGACGCCGCGACGGGCAAGGCCCGGCCGGGTCTGCGAGACGGCAGGACCTTTGTCGCGACGATTGGCCCGACGACGAGGAAATATTTGATGGAGACGTTTGAGTTTGAGCCCGACGCTTGCGCGGACATGCCGTCCCCCGAGGGAGTCTTGCAGGGAGTTGTAGGGTTTGAGTCCAAGAGGAGGCAGTGCGAGGGCACCCGGGAGTTTGGGGATTTGTAAAAAGGAAAAATAGAGTAGAGTTTCCCCTAGCTCCGGGTATCATTATATCTCTGCCACGCGTAGTCATATGTCGTTGTTTAGGAACACCGCCGTCCGGTTCACTATCCCATCCTTGTTCACCTGGCCTCGCGGTTGTTATCCCCGTCTCTCTGTTCTCGGACAGGGTAGATGCACATGGCAAGTCGCCCCGAAGCAGAAATTGCACTCGCACAACGCCCACGACAAGCCCCTTTCCCTTCAAGCACAAGCATGCATGAGAGGAGCACACGGCGAGGACACACGTCACGCGCCCAGCACCCACAGCTCAACGCCCAGGACGCCAAACTTTTCGCCGGCGTCGCTCAGGGGTTCGTTGCCAAACGTCTCGCAGCAGGAGCTGTGCCCGACGTCGAGCGAGTCGTCGAGCCACAGGCCGTAGTGCCCGCCGCCGGAGCCGACGCTCAGGAAGCCCGTCTCGCAGTTGATGTAGCAGTCGTTGAGGCCGCTGTAGGGGAACGCCTTGAAGCGGATCGACTCGCTGGGCGTCGAGGCGCCGCTGCCGTCGGCGGATCGCGGCGGGGGCGCCAGCGTCGTGCTGCGCCTGAGGTGCGTCGTCTCGGCCGACGGGGGCGGCGGGAGGGAGGCGAGGGTCGAGGCGCGCCACAGGAAGCACTCGCCGTTGCCGAAGTACGACGGGGATGGGCGAGGGTATTCGGAGAGGTATGCGCCAAAGGTCTGCAGCGGGGGGCGCAAGGGAGCAGAGCAAGTCAGCGACACGAGACAAAACGCCACGGCAATGGCAAACCTAGTGATGCCATCGCCGCTCCAGCCACTCACTCACCCCGCCTTCCTGGTCCTTGACGACGAGCACAAAGCCCACCCTGCGGCCCTCGTAGTGCCGGCACTTCAGGTACAGCGTCGCCAGGCTGGCGCCGTCCTGCTCGAGGCTGTAGGCGAGGCGCCAGTCCTCGGCGATGCGCAGCCGCTCCGGCACCATGGCGCGGATCTCCTCGGCCACGGCGCTCGTCAGCAGGCGCGCCGATCGGGCCGTGCCGTTGCGGTAGCCGTGCAGCACCAGCGGGTCCAGCGGCGGCGGGCGGAACGGGCTGGCGCGTCTCACCGCGGGCGTGAAGGCGCCGTTGATGCCGTCCTTGGCCTCAAGGTGGTGGGGGTGGTGGTGGTGGGGGTGCGACTGGTCGAGCTGGCTGCCAAACTGGGTGTCGTCCGACGAGAAGCGCCGCACCAGGCCCGTCCACATGCTGCCCAGGTACGACGACGACGACGACAGCGAGGGCGACGAGCCGGCGCTGGGCCCACCCGCAATCGTCGAGGACGAGGTCGTCGCCGGCGTCCGGGCCGCGGATGGAGGCGCCGAGGCCGAGGCAGAGGCAGTGTCCAGGGAGATGCTCGGAGGAGATGGAGAGTCGCTCATGGGGACGCTCGGTGACGATGTGGAGTGGCAGGCACGGCGACGGGGTCGGCGACGGGGTCGGCGACAGACGGAACGAAAGGACGAGATGTGTCTAGGGAGCAAGACGAGTAGGAGAATGACGTCGGCTTATTATGAACAGGTATGGAAACATGCGACACAGGACGGTCGGTGGCGGGCTGGGGTGCCCTTATTAGTAGCCACCTGTTCAACCGGCCTAGGCATCATCCAGGATCGCATGTCGGCCTGCGGTTCTAGCCACCCGTTGTGGCGTTTTCGCGGGGCCGCGTTGCGTCGCATCTGCAGCTATTAATAGCAAACCGTCCGTCTCTAAAGCCATCCCGCAACGCCGTGCAACAGCAATCGCCCTCCGCCAGGTGGTTGTCGTTCCCCGGCAGCCGCCCAGGGAATGCCTTCACCAGCCGATGCGATACCGCCCGCCGTACCCGACAGCGACACGCGCGGCACCCATCGTTGTCCGCACAACATGCACGACTTGCACGCCATGCAAACGAGGCATCCGCCAGAGCCGCGAGGGGGGTCGGGTTGATATCATTGACGCAACAAGAACAGAACTAGAGAGCAGAGTAGAAACCCCCCAAAAAGTGGTCGACATGTTTCATTCATTCTCCCTCCACCTCTACCGCCGTCATCCACGCAGGCCCCATGCCCTGTCCCGTTTGTCGTCCATCCAATCCGGAACCGCTTTTCATCTCCAAAAGAACAAGCCGCTCAGGCAGCCAGTCTATCCATCGTCTTCGAATGGGCCCGACGCGCACAGTCCCCCCCCTTGTCGTCCATGGTCCGGGCGCGGGCCCTGCGCTGCGGCGGGCTTTGGTTTCGCTTGCTCGCTCTCCGTCCACCGCTCGCCACCGCTCGCCACCGGTCGGCCTGGCATTATTATCGCATGATCTCCTGGTAGATGAGCTGCTTCAGTTGCTCCTTGCTCAGGTTGTCCTTGTGCTTGTCAAAGTCGAAGAACTCCTCCGGGATCGGCGGCGCCGTCGGCTCGTCGTCCGGGTCGTGGTACGGCTCCAGGTACGGGTGCTTCAGAGCCTCCTCCACCGTGATGCGCTTCACCGGGTTGAACGCCAGCAGCTTCTCCAAGAGGTCCAGTGCCAAGTCAGACGTATTGGGGAACAGGGTTCGGAACGGCACCTTCTTCTTGAACGGCAGCGACCGAATGTACTCGCGGGCTCGGCGGGACTTGATGCCGTAGTAGTCCTCCATCGTCGGCGTGCCGAGGACGTCCAGGATGAGCGTCAGCTGGTGGTGGTCTGCAAAAGGCGACACTCGTCAGCGCCAAAGTGTCCCTGAACCCCGCAGCATGGCCGTGGGTGACCGGGGTAGCACCTACAGTCCTTGCCTGGGAACAGAGGCTTGCCGCTCAGCATCTCCGCCAGGATGCACCCCACAGACCACACGTCAATGGACTTGGTGTACTCCTTGAACGTCAACATGATCTCGGGGGCACGGTACCAGCGGGTCGCGACGTATTCCGTCATGAAGCCCGAGTTGTCCTCCTGGGACGCCGCTGATCGGGCGAGGCCAAAGTCGCAGACCTTGAGGTCGCAGTTGGCGTTGAGCAGGAGGTTGGAGGGCTTGAGATCTCGGTGCAGCACGTTTGCCGAGTGCATTGCCTTGAGCGCACGCAGCGTCTGGTAGATGAAGTACTGGCAGTGATCGTCCGACAAGTCCTGAGTGCGGATGACCCTGTGCATGTCCGTCTCCATCAGTTCCTGGCAGACGGGGCCAAGTCAGCACGAGTCGACCCCGGCATGGGCGGCCGCAGACACACCGAGGCACGGGGGGCTGGGTTACGCACCTGGATGAGATAGACCTCGGTAAACGTGTCGTAGGCCCGGGGTTTCTGGATGTCGAGAATGGAGATGATGTTTTCGTGGTTGAAGTAGCGCAGAAGCTTCATCTCTCGCAGCGTTCTCAGGCAGAACATGGAGTGGTCAAAGGGCGTGATCTTCTTGATGGCCACCTTCTGGCCGGAAGGCTTGTGTATGGCGGAGCTGCAGGCGAGGGCTTAGTTGGCGAGGCTGACCCCGGGAGGCATGGCAACGGAACAGCTTACCAGACAACTCCGTACGCGCCCTCGCCGACGACGTCCTGGATATCATACTGCTCGCTGACGTTGAAGGAGATCTTGCGAGAGGCAGCCCCGGCGCCGGGGGGGTTCGCACGCGACATGGTGGAGGGACGATGTATGTGCCGGCCGCGGACGACGGAGCAGAAAAGGTGCAGGAGCTGGCTCGGGGACGGACAAGGGGACAAATGGCTCGATTGCCGGCTGTGGATCAAGCCTACCTGGGTTCCCGGCAGACAGGCCAGCGAGGGTGTCGAAGCCGCGAGGTCCAGTCCCTTCTAGAAAGCAGGGAAAATGACGAGCTCGCCGTGGACTGCGCGCTTTGCCGAAGGATGAAGCGGAAGAAGCTGCGCTTGGTGAGGGGAGGGGGAGCAGACGGACGGGGGGCGGGGTTCCCCAATGGCCAGCTGTGACAAACGACGCCCGGAGCGGCTGTTAGCGCATGTACGGACACTCGCGGGCATTGCTCTGCCCGTATGAGCGAGGCGAGGCGCGGAAACAGGAGGTGAGGGCCCAACAAGCAAGTCAAAGGTACGGCGGCCCGCCGGCTCCAGCGTCGCACCCTCTGTCCTCCCTGTCCTGGGGAAGCGAGAGGCAGGCCTGGGATGGATGATGATTGATGGCAGCAGAGGGGACGGCGGCGGGCCTGGCCCGTTCCGCCCCTGTAACGGGTGTTGGCGCAGCGGCTGCCAGAATGACGCGCCGCGGCAGCTCCTGGGCCGCCACGGCAGGCCACAGTGGCGGGGCCCCCCTTGCGCGATACTTCGAGGGTGCGTCCTGGGGTGGGGGGGGGACAGGATAGATATCGTGGAGGCGACGGGAGAATTGCAGTCGAGGAGGTGCGCGCGCTGGCGCCACCTGGCCTCTGCATGTGTAAGTGGCCGCTGGCCATGTTGCAGGCAGAGGAGCACGCACTCGGTATTACTCACCACCGGCTTCGACGGATCCTCTCTCTTCCTCCTTCTCGGCTCGCTGTCGCTCCTTTCCGGGTCGAAGCTGCGGGTTGAACGTGGACAACAATGGAGATGGTGCAAGAGGTGGTGCAGGAGACAGAATTGCGATCCAGCCAGCCGCGGGAAAGGGGACTGCCTACGTCGTACTCGTGCAGGCGGATGCGGACCCGACGTCGACACGTCCGCCCGACCTCGCAGCCTGCCTTTCGACCCCTTTGCCGCCGTCGCCAGTGAATGCCCCGATGCGGCGACGGTGCTGGCAGGGGTACCCGTACAGACAAGCGGCCGTCTCCACTGGCCGTCCAGTGCTGCTCGTCCTTGCATGGTCCCTTCGACCGTCCTGTCGACCTAACGTTAGAAACCAGTCTCGGGTGCTTCATCTCATGAGACTTTGCCCGGCCTGCTCCGCCGCACCAACCGACGCCCACGGACAGTCCGAGCAATCCAGCCCGTCTACTGTTGATGCCACCATCGGTCCAAAGATAGAATCTGAGCAGTGCCAAGTTGCCGACTACGAGTACGAGTACAGTGGTCGTCCGTCCACGCAGCCGGGTTCAAGACTGAGCCGGCCCCGACGACTCGGAACTTCGCAATCATGTTTACCAGACCATCAAGCTAACCCTTGCTTTTCTTTTCCCCTTCTCGATACGCGACCGTGCCGCCTTCATCCCGCGTCCATGTCTCTTTGCCGTCGTTGCTCATTCGTCCACGCAACAAACTCCCCTTGCCCCGGTCCGTCTATACAAACAGCCATGATGCCAAATGTTTCTACGTCGCTCGTTACTGCACAACCTGTCACGTCCTCCGTTTAGCCGCTGCACCGTAGACAAGTAACGGGGCAGACAGAGGCATCCATTCACGCGGGTCAGCTTACCTTTTCTCTCAAAACACCTAGCCACTGCGTCGCGCTGACCCCCTGATCCGCCCGATCCTCCACAAGCAACGTCTGGGCCCAGAGTTTCAGGCTGGGCTCCCCGTCCTCCCGCACAACGTAAAGGTGCGGAACCGTGATGCTCCCCACGCCCAGCGCCCTGTGATCCCTGCTCTTCTGGATGATTGCCCTCACCCGCTCGTTGAAGTCGCTCTCAAGCTCCGGGACCCGGCCCTTGCCCACGTGCACCTGCGTTCGGTCCTCCACACCGAACACGTCGGCAATCAGCTGAGGCACCGCGTCGCGGCCGACCCAGAGGAACTGTGCCTGCCCGTCGTCGATGAGATACAGGCCGTACGGCACGAATCGCTCCGACGACAGGTTCAGCGGCGGCGGCAGCACAATCTGTCCCGTCTCCTCGTCTGGCATCCCCGCGTTGTCCGGCATGTCGTGCAGGGAATAGAGCCTAGGGTAAATGTATCGCATCAGGAGCGGCACCGGCAGCGTAGAAAGCAGACAGAGGGCTGCCGATCGGATGTCGGATGGGATCTGAGTCGACTTGCGCAGTCCTACGTTTTTGATCAAGCCGAGGAACAGCACGGGCAGGCCGCGCAGGTTTGCGGGGAACTGCAGGCCGCCGCCGCCCATGCTGCCTCCGGCAAGCTCCTTCTTGAAGGTCTGCAAAAGCTCCGTGAGCTTGGCCTGCAGGGCATCGCGGGCCGCTTCCAAGCCACTGCCCAACGTCCTCTCCACGGCCTTGTGGCTGAAGTAGGTGGTGATGGCGCACTGATCCGCCGACGCGTACACGTCGGACAGGTTTGTCGTCGTTGGCAGGGCCAAGGTGAGGACTCTGATTCGTCGCTCGCCGTTGCACGTCGTGTGGAGCACGGCCGCCTGAAGGCAGACCAAGTTCCTCGTGAGGTTTTCGTCAATGGCCACCTCCACCACGTAGCACTGGTCGCGCGGGAACGCTGGGAACGCGCAGAGATCCGAGCTGCGGTTGAAGAAGTTGCCGTAGAAGGTGCTCATGCGCAACCCCGTCGTGGCTCGCACTCGGAGGACGGCCTCCAGCCCGATCTCCGCCGACAGGTAGTCGCTAAACTCGGACGCGAACTTGAGAGCGTCCTCGGGCCGGGAGGCGTGCCAGCCGGGGTAGAACCAAGTCTGACCACCGGTGTACCTAGGGAGGTTGCTGAGAGACGCCACGTCCTGGTACTGGGGCGAGAAGAGGAACATGTCGATGGAGACCTGGTTCTTGGAGCACTCGACGGCGAAGCTCTTGTAGAAACCGTTGCTAGTCTGCAGGAGACCGCCCTCCTTGGACGTGCCCAGGAGCTTCTTGTCCTCCCTCATGTCCAGCTTGCCGGCGCCAATGTTGGGCAGAGATGCCGTCAAGACGACGATCTTGCCGCCGAGGGCCGAGATGAGCTTGTGCCCGGCTCGCAGGGCCGACCCCATGCAGGAGCCGTTGCTCTGGTTGTTCTGGAACATGTCGGGAAGCCTCTGCAGGAACTTTTCGATGCTTTGGCGGCTCTCGCTCAAAGGCACGAGGAGGTCGTGAGGCACGGGGAGGAAGGGCTCGTCCAAGTCGCTGACGACCAGCATGCTGGTCTCGGCATTCTCATCGTCGTCCTTGGGGATGGAGAAGTAGTGGAGGCCGGTGTCGACGGCGAGGAATCCCAGTCGTGTCCGGCGGTCCGCGTTGGGTATCCTGTTAAGACTGTCGAGGATGGTGCGGGCACTCGTCGCGACCAAGCCGTTGGACACGGCGGCATAGCTCACGTCGAACACAAAGAGGTAGACCAAGGGCTGCGGAGGGCGGACCATGTACTCCTGGGGGGCGACGAACTCGACGACGGAGTGGTTGAGCTCTTGCCGCTGCCAGCGATCCACGGCTTGCTGTGCGGCAGCATCCCAGTCAAAGGCCTGCGGCACGTCGTTGCTCAGGTTGCACATGTTGCACCTCCAACGGTGGCCGTGGTCAAGGAAGGTGACAAAGGGGTTGATGTACGTCCTGCATCGGCGACAGCGGGAGATGACCTGATCCTGAACGATGGGGATCTGATCCTCGTCGTCGTGCAGCGCGCCGTATGGCTGAATGACGAGCGCAAACGGCAACTTGGACTTCTTGAGCAGGGAGTTGGTGGTCGGGACGGCGTTGAGGGTCGAGCGGACATATCGCGAAGGGCAATTGGCATTCGGCGAGGCCGTCACGCTGGTCTGAACAGGTGGCGTCAGCGGATCGTCCCCGCACAGGTCTGCAAGAGACCGTCCCATCAGGCTTTACTCACGTTGGGAGGGAGGACAATGGGCGGAGGGGGCAGGTCCAGCTCCGAGACGGAGAGGGGTTGATTCATCAGGTCCGTGGGATACAGGTGGTTGAGCGGCCCAGCCCGAGGAGCCTGGGTTGCCGGAGGGGGCTGTAGCTGTTGAGGCTGGCCACCGAGCTGCACGCCGCCCATGCCCTGGGTGATGCCGGCGACACCAGCGGCCCCGGCTTGCCCGGCGGCAACGGGGGCAGGGTAGCCTTGGTCGGGAGCCTGGTAGCCGCCGAATGCAGCTTGCTGCTGCGGCTGCGGCTGTTGGGGGTGGCCACCCGCCGTCGGGGGGGCACCGTAGGCCGGGGGGTACTGATATCCAGGGGCTGCGGCCTGCTGAGGGTCTTGTTGAGGATAGCCTCCGTAGGCGGGAGACTGCTGCTGGACGGGCGGGATGCCGTATTGCTGTCCGCCAGCTTGCACCTGGCCACCGGCGGCGGCATTGGCCCCAGAGCCGACCTCAAAGGCCTGGGCGGCATATCCCCTCTTCTTCTTCTTGCCGGTAGCGGCGGCGGCGGCATCCTGCTGGGGGGTATCGGCCTGGGCAGGCTGCTCGAACTGTTGCTGCTGCTGGCCCGGGAACTGGCCGTACCCGTCGTTGGGAGGAGCCGACATGGCTGAAGGAGGCGGCGCAACCGACGGGACGGGACGCGAGGGACAAGGGTTCGAGGGGCGACGAAGACGAGGGACAGCCCTGCAGCGAGTGCAGGCGTTGTCGGGAGATCGAGGGGGAGCCGAGTTCGGCGGGCCGCGACCGTGGGGAGAGGAGAGGCCGTTGGCGTTGTCGTGTCCGTCGGGGGGATGGATGAGGACGAGGATGAGGATGAGGGTTGAGGACGGTGGAGAGGTTGGCAGAGCAAGGAAGCTCGCCCGTTGGTCCTGGAGCGTGGCCTCTTCAGGCGGTGACTTGCCGCGCTGGTCCGGGGTTGGCGGTGCCTCCAACACGCCCATCGATTGGCCGGCCAGGCGACTGCGACACGGCCCGGAAGCCCCCTGACTGGCCACAGCGGCCTCAGAGGCGGCCCGAGAGGCGGCCGGCCGGCACCAGGCAGGGCAAGGCACGAGTAACGCAGGCACATGCAGCCACGTCCCTGCACGACTATGCTCGTAAGGCGACGGCGGCGAAACTCAGCTCTCCGCATGCTCGGCCTCGACATACCAGCACGAGTACGTTGAAGCCGTCCGTCCTCGCGCCCGCCGCCGCACCCGTCGTCCGGCCGTCCACCTGCTCCGTCCGAGCCCCGCGTCCCCGAAACACGTCCCTCCTGCCGTCCTGCCGTCGACACGTATACCCATCCCGCCACCTCTGCCCCAGCGCGCGCGCGCAACCAAGCCCC
>NRSZ01000470.1:0-10673 GCA_002901185.1 Tolypocladium capitatum | reverse complement strand
CCCCGAGAGCCGAAGAGCCGCACCGCCGGAGCGTCGCAGCGGCCAGCCCTGGGCTCGCGTGGCCGCCGCGGCGATGCGACGCTCCGCTGCAGCCCGTCCTCGCCGTCTGGGCCGGCTCGCACACCGCACCGCCGCCCCCTTTCGCCCTGCCGGCGGCGTCGCACCGCGCGCTTCGTTTCGGCCCAGGCTGCGTGGCGCCGGCTTAGGGTCCCAGGCGCGCTCGACACCGCCGCGGAATGCGGATCGGGACGCCTCCCGCCTGCCGGCGCTGCCGCGATTGTCCTGGCGCATGGATGCCGCCGCCGCCGCCTGCGTCGTGGCTGGCCGGGCTGGCTGCTTGCCCATGAGACCGCCATGACTCGCCGTCCGCAAACGCAGGCCAATTGTCTCACGTTGATTGCCCTGGCCGTCCTGACCGTGCCTACACCGACACGCGCTGCCGGCCAGTGGTGAGGTGGCGGTCAGCCGCCACCAGACTTTTCACACCGCACCCGGTGCCGGGAACTCGGGACCAGCCTGGCCAGCGATCGCCGTCGCCCCTCCGCGACGTGTCGCCCTCCGAGACCGCTGCCCAATGCCGGCTGTGCCAGGGCGACGTCGTCGAGCCCTGGCCGTCGTCGCCCTCCCTCCGCCATCGCCGCAGGGCGCCATCGCCGCCCTGAGCCGCCGCCTCTCTCGCCCGGCGCCCAGCGCCGGCTGCAGAGGCTGCAAAGGCTGGCAACGCAGGCGCCCGCTCCCCGTCGAACCGGGACCGCTGTCGTTTTCCGGTGCCGCAGCGTCGGTATCTGACCCCTGCCGGCCGCACGGTTGCGGATACACGTACGGAGTACCTCGTGCTACCCATACGTCGTGCTACGAGCACCCGCACTCGTGCTGTTGGGCGCCGCAGAGAAAATCGCCTCACCGGCTTTGCATACCGACGCAGACAAGGTGGGCTGCGCAAACGCCCACGGCCGTCAGTCCCGCGCTTACTCTCATGCATCCATGGCTAGCTCCCCTGCCTGCTCCCCTGCCTGCTTCCCTGCCTGCTTCGATGTCCCCGTCACCAGTGGCCCTCGATCGTCAGCGTCCCGCTCTTCGTCACCATAAACTCGTCCACCGCCACATCCTTGCCGCTCTCCTTGCCGCAGCCACTTTCCTTGATGCCGCCAAACGGAGCCTCCGAGGACGAGCTGTTGCCCGTGTTCTGATGTCCGCCCTGCAGCGTCAACACGGTCCCGGTCGAGCAATGGGTTCCGTCCCCCGGAAAAAGGAAAACGGCGACCCAACAACGCGGGTCGCGAGAGACGCGGGAGAACGCGGCAAGGGCAAAGAGAGAGGGCGAGCGCGAGGGAGAGGGCCGGGGACGGGGACAGGGAGACGCACCCGACGCACCAGCCCCATCACCCCGGCAAGAGAAAAGAGAGAGAGGGAGAGGGAGAGGGACAGGGAGAGGGACGAGACGCACCAGCCCAATCATCCCGGCTTCGAGCCGTTCAAACATCCTCCACAGGCGGTCGACGTCCTTGGTGAAGACGTAGCTGGCGAGGCCCATGCTGGTGTTGTTTGCCCTCGCCACCACCTCGTCCTCGGTGTCGAAGACGGAGACGCCCAGCAGCGGCGCGAAGATTTCGTCGCTGCTCATGAGCATGTCGTCGGTGACGCCCGTCACGATGGTCGGCTCCATGAAGTAGCCGCCGTTGCCCTTTGCGTCGGCGGACGTGTCCCTTCGCTTGCCGCTGCCGAGCACCATCCTCGCGCCCTTTGCGAGCGCCTCCCGGGCCATCTCCTCCGCCTTGTCGAGCCCTCGCGGCGTCGTCACCGGCCCCAGCGTCGTTCCTTCCGCCATGCCGTGGCCCGTCTTCAGCTCGCGCGTCCGCCGGATGAGCTCCTCGACGAACCTGTCGTGCAGCCCGCGCTGGACGTAGAGCCTGTTGGACGAGATGCAGGCCTGGCCCGCGTGTCGCCACTTGAGGGCCATGAGCTGCCCCATTGCCTGGTCGAGGTCGGCGTCGTCGAAGACGACCAACGGGCAGTTCCCCCCGAGCTCCAGCGTCGACTTCTTCAGGTTCCTCGCGCAGAGGCCGGCGATGATCTTGCCCACGCGGGTGCTTCCCGTGAACGTCACCTTCCTCACCAGAGGATGCAGGCAGAGCGCCTCTGCCACCCTTGGCGTGCCGTCGAGGCTCGTCGTCAGCACGTTGAGCGCCCCCGGCGGGAACCTCGCCCGCAGCGCGAGCCGTGCCAGGGCCAACGCCGTGACTGGCGTCTCCGGCGAGGGCTTGACGACCATGGTGCACCCGGCGGCCAGCGCGGCGCTCATCTTCCTGACGGACAGCGCGACGGGGAAGTTCCAGGGCACCAGCGCCGCGGCGACGCCGATGGGCTGCTTGATGGTGATGGCGCGGCGACCTGGGACGGCCGACACGATCGAGCTTCCGTGCGCCCGCTCCGCCTCGCCGATGAACCACCAGGTAAAGGTGAGGGCGTAGTCGATCTCGCCCCGCGCCTCGGCGAGCGGCTTGCCCGTCTCGAAGACTAGCATCTTGGCCAGGTCGTCCTTGGCGAGGCCGATCTCATGGTGCCATCGCGAGAGACACTGCGCGCGCTGTCTCGGCGTCCACTTCGAGTACGACAGGAACGCCTCGTGGCTCGCCCTGACGGCGCCGTCGACGTCCTCGTCGCCGCAGTCGGGGCACGACGCCCAGACGCTGCCGGAGCCGGGGTCGACGACGTCGAAGCGTCGGCCCGATTTGGCCACCGCCGGCTCGCCGTTGACGAGGCAGTCGAACTGACCGAGGGCCTCGTCGGTGAGCTCAAAGGGTAGGTTGGCCATCTCGGCTGCTTCTGCCGTGGCTTGGCGCGGCGTCGGTTCGGTTTGCCTCGCGATTCGGTTGCGCGCAGCCGGCCATGTTGCGTCGAGGCCTGCTTGACTCTGCACCCACCGAGCATTGCCGTGCGGGGTCCGTCGACGGCTCGTGTATCGACAACCGAGACCCCCTGTGGCGTCGTGCTCGCCACCGTCCCCCCACGGGGTCCCCACGATGGTGCAGGCGCCGTGGCACGCCCCGATGAGAAGTCTCCTTGGGTACCCTGTCGTGTCGCCTGGCGTCGCGCGGTATTGGTCTGCCTGCCGACCGTATCAACTCCGCCGGCACGGGGACGCAGAAGGCCATGCTGTGATGCACGGAGGACCCCCTCGCGTGAGGAGAGGGCCGTGCCGGGTGCTTCGGCTCGCCCCGGTCACGGCGCTTCGCGGCTTGAAGACGGCGTGTGTTGGTCCAGCGAGAGGCTCTGCTCTATGCGAGTGTGATCAAGCCGAGTCTCTTGAACCATCGCCGGGCTCTCGCGGCCGCAGAAGCACACCCGTCGTCCGCGCGGCGGTCCCTGCAACCGGCGGCCCCTGCAACCGGCGGCACCGTTGCGGATGCAGGTTGCGCCGGACGCGCACAAGACCTGTGGCTGGCATGGGGCGGAACGACTGCTCCATCATCCTGCAAACAGACTGCCCTCCTGTCCGCGCCGTGGCTGACGACCGCCGGCCACACCGCAAGCCCTCGGCGCCTGGCTCCACGACAAGGTCCTGGCTGCCTCTTCACCACGTCTGGCCTCGTCGGCCGCATCGCGCAGTACGGCGGCACGACCAACCTGGCGGGCAATGCGGCCGGCGTCTTTGTCGCTCTGGCGCGCCAAGGGTGAATTTTGGTCTCGCCCAGTCAACTCCCCATCTCGACCAACATGCGCGGCGAGATGGCACCTCTGCGACACGACCATGTATCTCTACGTCTCCATCCTCGCCACCGAGATGCGCATGCTGCTGCAGCCGGCGCCCATCGGCATCGACCAGGTCGGCCAGAGGTGCTGCCTTGTTGTCATCGCGTGGTGCACCGTCTCCGCCCCCGAGACGGCCGGCCTGTTGCTCGACGGGATCTCGGTCCGCAGCGCCCACGACGCGCGGCGCGGGAAGCTCGACGGGTTCCCGCGGAACCACGACGAGGAGGAGAGAGGCCGTTTGATAGAGAGGCAGCCTCTGAGAAGCCCAGGGTTGAGCGCAGGGGTTGAGCGCAGGGGTTCGGATTATGGACACTGCAAGGTTGTAGCGTTGGAGCGGACACGCAGGGCGGGTCATGCGATGCCAAGGTTCAGATGCAGTCAGTGGTTCAAGTTTGGCTTCGGACCTTGCCGCCAGCCGTGATCCCCATAGGCAATGGGCGCCAGCTTCGGCCGATGTTTGCGTCTGACCGTTCGCAAACAAAATTCCGGCAAGCTTCTCGGACAAACGCAGAGTTGTCGTTGAAAGAACAATGGACCTCGCTCAACCAGCTCCTACCAATGGGGCGCCATCACCACATGAGCTCCCGTACGACTCCTTGCCAGACAAGCGCCGCGTCTGGCACGGCGAGCCAGGGTCCAGGGAGGAAGGCCTTGGCCGTCTGGCGCTGCTCACCCCGGACGTCGTCGCCGCGGCCGCCAGGTCCTGCATCGAGACGGGCGTTCGCGTCTCCATGAACTGGGACCTGACCAAGCTGGACGTGGCCAACTTCAACCGCGCCCCGGCCCAGCATCACATCACGTCTCTGCTCGGCGGCGCCGCCTTCGACGACGTGTACATCTTCAACCCCCAGCAGTCGTCCCAGTGGGATGGTTTCCGACACTTCTCCGCGCCGTTCCCCACGCCCGAAAGCCCGTCGCGGAGGTTGTTCTACGGCGGAACGACGGCGGCGGAAATATCAGATCGCTCGAACCACAGAATAGGCATCCACCACTGGGCCCAGACGGGCATCTGCGGACGAGGGGTGCTGCTCGACTACGTCGCATACGCGGAGAAGCACTCCATCGGCTACAGCGCCCTGTCGAAGCACGCCGTGCCCCTTCGAGTCTTGAAACAGATCGCGGATGACCAGGCTGTCGAGTTCCGTCGAGGCGATATCCTCCTCATCCGAATCGGCTTGACCAAGCAATGGGACGCCCAGATGAGCCCGGCGGATAAACAGGCTTACGCTCAGAGTGCCAACCCTCAGCACGCCGGTGTCGAGGGGACGGAGGAGATGCTGCGGTGGATTTGGGACGAGGGGTTCGCCGCTGTGGCGGGTGATGCCGTCTCGTTCGAGGTGTACCCACCGCAGAAGGCGTACCCGGGATTCGACGGCAGGGACGTGCCGGGCTTGTCCATGCATGAACATCTCATTGCCGGCTGGGGGCTGCCGGTGGGCGAGCTCTTTGATCTCGAGGAGCTGAGCCGCAAATGTCGAGACATGCGTCGATGGCACTTTTTTGTTACGAGCGCTCCCTTGAACATGCCAGGGGGAGTCAGCAGCCCACCGAATTGCCTGGCAATCTTTTGAGGCGACCATGAACAGCAGTTGATTGTTTTCAAAGCAAATAGGTAAACATGCCCTCCATCTCTCATTCTTTCTCAAAGCATTGCAGTATCTTGGCAAACTTCTCGGCGAGACCCCAAGAACGTAAGCGCTGAAACATGGACTGCGCATCTTTCGTGACGTTGGCCGCGGAACCGTCGGTGTAAATGTCGTCTGCACAGCCCATCTGTGCCGGTCCTCCACGGTGAATCCATTCAGCCACAGCCTTGCGGTGATCAACGTGGCGGTTGGGAATATCCAGACGGATCTTGACCCCTGAGTCGGTTTTGCCCGAGCGCGGACAATGTTTCACGTATGCGACGATGAAGATGTAAGCCATGAATAAGCGCATAACCTCGCAAGGCGCCGAGACCAAGTACTCGTTTGCGACGGCGACGATCTGTCCAGCATGCCACAGCAGCTTTCTCGCTCTCTTGGGATCAGACTTCATCGAGGAAGTCAGTCGCTGCCGCGCCGAGTCAAGGCGCTTGTCACAACAAGGCCCCTTGGAAGCGACATTGCGAACAATGTACAGAACAATGTCCATGATGTCGTCAGCGGCGTACAGGTGTGAGTAGTGGCATAGAAGGGACGATATGCTATCTCGGTTAGCCTCGGCCTGACTTTGGGGCGGTTTGGGATACGTACTTGTAGCTCACGAGGTCCGACGTGGACGAGGGCTCGTTCATGCATCCAAGAAGAGAGTCCAAGCCGCGTAGCAAAGAGTCTTTGGACTGCTGATGGCCCTTGAACAAGGATGACAGGCCAAGGTGCTCGGGTGTTGAGAGAGTCTCCAGCTGCTTCAGGTCCCAAAGCAGTCGCCCTATCATCTGAGCGCAGAGTCGCTTGCCCCACATCGAGACTTGCTCCGTCAACGGCTTTCCGGACATTGCAGCTCCAAGGACACCTGACGAAGTGGCTCCTTGCGCCCGGGCTCGGCATCGAGACTTGAGGTCTGCCCATGCATATGCAGACGGAGCCTCCCAGAGCGAATCGGCACAGGGTAGTCTCGAAGGCAGCAGGTCAACGGCACCTCGGCGGTTGGTGAGCGTGCAAAGGCTGCAGTCGTACTCGAATGACGCCCAGGCTATCCGGCGCTCCCTCTCACGGGAAGCCCACGAGGTCCACTCATTATAGAGCATGGCCGGGTCGTTGGTTGTCGGCCCATTGTCCTCTTGCGCCTCCTCGTGCAAGTTCAGGCGGGAGCTCAGCAAGCCAAGTCCTCGCAGGCTTCCTATCAGCACCCCACGCGTTCGATCTGCGTTCTGATAGAGCTGTCGATTGCCGGACCCAAGAGAGTAGATCTGATGGAGACAGAGTGCCGCCAGATACGAGACATCAGAGTAACTCGAATTGTCAGAGACTCCCTATCACTCATCAGGGCGCGTTACAACGGTCTTGGGCTCGTTCGATGGAAGACGTACCAGCCAGGTAATCATCGAGGCGCAGAAGTCGCTCATGGAATCGGACAGTTCAAGCGCGTTAGGCTCGCTAGATAGGGCAGAGCCAATGCATACCATGGCAGCCAGCGGCGCAGTCGGACATTCAGCCACAGTCCACGTTGGTGCGTGAACTATCGGCTGAATGATATGGAAGCCAGAGAAGTAGACGCCGATGAGCTGCCTGAGCAATATGGCGCCAGAGGATACGTCATTGTTTACCAGCTCGTGCGGAGGCGGAAGTTGTCGGCAAGAAAGAAGGCGTACGAGGTTGTCTGCTGCTGAAGTTTGCGTTCCAGTGCCGGCGAGCGGTCTTGGGAGGACCTCATGCAGCGGGGGTAGAGGGAACCGAGGTGCCTTGGCCTCCTGGCCCTGTTCAAACGGCCAGGGTAGGACATTTGGCCGTGACTGAATTGCTGGAAAGGTGGGAGTAAACTCTCCCCGGGGCGGGTTGACGCATGCCGACCCTGACGCCGGCATATCGGCATCGATAGCAGGGCGTCGATTCATATCAAGATGGATGCTCGGTACGTCATCAAAGCCAAGCCAGTCAAACCCGCCGCCTCTAAAGTCCATCTGCACACCTGAATCAAAGGACTGAGGCAACATCGAGAAGCCGCCGCCTTCGTATACGGGGCTATGGCCCTGGACGCCGGGGAGCAACGGGTCAAGTGGCGGAGCAGTACTGGGAAGCTCCGTCGCGGACGAGGGGCCAAAGTCGGAGGGTCCTACGCTGTTGGAAACCGAACCACGAGCAGATGCGTCGGAGCGATTCAGGCCGTCCAGTGCGCCCCCAGGGTACGAGCAGGATGCAGGGACACTTGCAGCCGTACACGAGCCGCATGGCAAGTCTCGGTCGCACCGGAGCTTGTGGCGGACGCATCGATGGCAGGATCTCTGGTTCGACGGCTTGGGATCGACGTGGACACGGTGCGCTGCCCGCAGGTGACGCAGGAGGACATCGTGCCTCGAGAAGCTTCGCCCACAGCGGGTGCACGGAATGGCGCTGCGGCTGGACGGAGGAAGATGGGTGAGGCGGTGTCGGCTCAGATGACTTGGGCGGTTGAAGGTCCGTCTGCATTGGTCGCAGGGCAACGTCGTCGCCGACGCCTGTCGCCGTGTCATCAACCATGTCACCGCTCCGGATGCGCGTCTTGGCTCTTACCAGCCCGGGCAGCCGACGAAGATTCGGCATTGCAGCATCGATACGGCCGTCATTGACGATGGACAGGACGGATGGTTGAGGCAGGGCGGTGGATGGACGCACTGCACTGCACTGTGGGGTCTTGCCCCTGCTGCGTGACGGATGATGGCCTGAGGCCTGGGCAGCGACCTTCGTCTTCATTCGCGGCATCAATCAGATCTCGGTTCTGCTTCTACCAGGAGCCCGGAGCCCGGCTGTCCTCGGCTGACCGGACGCTTGCTTCTCAGACACATCGCCCACCGTCCACCTCGATGTTGGCACCCGTTACAAACGACGCCTCGTCGCTTGCCAGATAGCAGCAGGCGTTGGCGACGTCTGCCGGCGTCGACGGCCTGCCAAGCGGCACCGTCGCTACAAACGCCTCCCGGTTCTCAGGCGTATCCGGCTTGCCCAGGAACAGGTGCGTCCTGCCACGCTCACGCTCACGTTAGTATTCGCTGTGCGACGGATGAGGGTCGTGTCAACTGACATTGCCGTGCTGCCCACGACCGGAGACACGGCGTTGAACCGAATCTGCTTCGGCCCAAACTCGACGGCCAGCGATTTCGTCGCTGTGATGACGGCGCCCTTGGAGGCGTTGTACCACGTCAACCGCGGGCGTGGTCGGATCCCCGCCGTCGATGCCACCTGGATGAAGCACCCCGGGCGCTTCTCCTTGAGAAAGTACGGCAAGAGAACCGCCGTCGACGCGTATATGGACCTGACGTTGACGTTCATGACGAGGTCGAACTCGGCTTCCGTCACATCCTCGGTTGGCTTGTTGGGGTATGTCGCGCCGGCATTGTTGACCACAATGTCCAGCTGTCCGTAGGTGCTCAGCGTCTCGATCAAGAGTCGCTCCCAGTCGGCCGTCTTGGTGACGTCGGCCCTGACGAACTTGCCGCCCAATTCATTGGCCGCCGCGTTGCCGGCTTTTTCGGAGAGGTCTGCGATGATGACCTTGGACCCTTCTTGAGCAAACTTGGCCGCAATGCCCCTGCCGAAGCCAGAGGCAGCGCCGGTGATGATGGCAACCTTGCCATCGAGACGTCCCGGAGACATTGCCGCGGCTCGACGTTGGCCGAAACGGTGTTGTGAAGCAGTGCGATGGCGAAAGTCTACGGGGAAGTCACGGCGCAATTCCTTAGCCCCTCAACGCCACAAATTGGGCAACATAACCTCGCCAGCCGTGATTGCGGAGAACCGCGGGGTGAGGGCGCCTCTGGTGGCCATTGGTTCGTGCGACTTGAGCATGCCTCGGCGGCACGCTCCGGCAGGGATGGCGTCTCCTCCGCCGTACCCGCTCACAAGTGATTCGGAGCCGATCGGCCAGTGGCCGGCCCAAGCATCCGAGTTTCGGAACGAGCTTCGGCCGGCCTCTCGTTGGGGCCCGGTTGGAGATGGCACCGTCTACTCGGAGACGCAAAGACACAGGGCTCACTCACTTCACCGACAGACAAGTCGAATCAACATGAGCGGCGCCATCTGCAAGATATTGGTCCCCGGAGACCCTGTGGGCCCGGAGGTGCTGAGTGAATGTGGTCGAGGAATGTCGGCCAGCCATCAGGTTTGAGCGTTCCTTTGATCTCGCCAGCGGGTGCAGCATCGACAAACACGGCGTGCCAATCACGAACGAGGTTCTGGACAAAGCTAGCCATAGCGATGCCGTCCTGTTGGCAGCGTCGGAGGCCCCCAGGTGGGCAAACTGCTCCCCAAATCCAGAATCGGGTCTCCTCCGCCTTCGACAACGGCTCGACGCCTTCGCCAACCTGCGTCCATGCAAGATCATGGTGCCCTCCCTCCCCCCATCAAGCCCGAAATCCTCCGAGACACCAAGTTCATCATCGTGAGGGAGATCTGCGGTGGTGTGGAGCGCGGACAAGGCTAACGTTCTCGCGAGCGGGAGACTCTGGCGCAGAGTCACGGCGGACGTCTTCGAGAAGGAGTTTCCGGACATTGAGGCAGCCTGGGGACATTACCGAGCGCCAGCATCTAGGCATTCCCGGCCAGGGAAAGTGCAACGGCATCTATGAGCCGGTAAATGGAAGCGCGCCGGACATTGCAATCGTGAATCCCGGTGCTCAGATCTGAGCTTGGCCATTATGCTCGGGTACTCGTGTCTGCTTGTGGACGAGGCCGCCGCCATGGCAAGGCTGTTGAACGCGTCTTCGATCTGAAAGAGGCGGGTGGACTCGGCATGCGAACCAAGGACATGGGAGGACAAACCAGGACGTGAGAGGTTGGCGACACGATCTGCAATGCTATGAGGAGCTGGCTGCGTGGTTGGTTGAGAGAAAGACGCGGAGTGGTTGGCTCTCGCGGGCGATTCCCTGGAGCTTAGACCCTGTTTTCGCCAGCTGCCGCGAAACAAGACCCAAGCATCTCATGACTCATGCGAATGGACTGGGGAGCCCGGTAACGTGTCAAATCGCTCAACCATCCTCTGGACCTCCTGACCTCCTCCCTTTGTGATGCAACGGCTCCCACCCGCAGAGCCTCGCATTGTGTCGTTGCCAGAGAGGAATACACCGACCTGGCCGATATATGTCTTAAACATATGCCCGGCTCAAAGGCAACTTGTTTATCCAACTAGGAGCGGCTGCAAGGGAGATGGACGGCGAAAAGTGAGACAACCTTGGAGTTGTGGTGGGTGGAGGTCGTCGAGGGAGGATGGAGGCAGTAGGGGGAGGCAGTAGGGGCAGTAGGGGGGGG